>PVKB01005112.1:0-109739 GCA_004027205.1 Ctenodactylus gundi | reverse complement strand
TTTGATTCCCCAGCACCACAAAAACTGGGTTTGGTGGCACATGCCTTTAATTCCAGCACTCTGGAGACTGAGGCAGGAGGATTGCCATGAGTCCAAGGCCAGCCTGGGCTCTATAGTGACTTCAGGAGCGGCCTGGGCTCCAGAGAGTTTCTCTCTCTCTCTCTCTCTCTCTCTCTCTCTCTCTCTCTCTCTCTCTCTCTCTCTCCCTCCCTCCCTCCCTCCCTCCCTCCCTGTCTCTCAAGTCTTGGGCTGAATCTGGCTTTAGCTCACTGGTACTTGCCTAGCATGTATATGGCCATGTACTGGCTCCTGGCTCCTGCCTCAGCCTCCAAGCATGCTTGGATTACAGGTGTGGCAAAACACCCAGCTTGCAAAAGCATTTTTGATGGAGTGATGGATTTAGAGTCTACATTGGAGTGAGTTCGGTAGAACGAAATGGAGATTCGGGGCTGTGAAAGGGTGAGGAGACAGGAAGCATGGGGTCAAGGCAATTTTAAAAATGAGAATAGCTTGAAGATAGGCAGATGCTGGCTGGTGGACCTAAGAAAGAGGAAGAGGTGAGGACCCTGAAGAATAAAGAGGGACAGGACTGCAGCCTAACACAGGTGGAGAGGCAGACACTTCCTCCATTTTAAAAGATAAAAAGGTTTTTGGGTTTGGAGGTGAGATGTTGAGAGGAAGTAGAAAATGCTTAAAATGGAGGGCAGAGAAACTGCCTAAATAAACATAGTTTAAGTTCTGGCTGATTCAAAAAAAGTACAGTTCATAGATGCCTGAACAATGAATATTAAAGTCGAATAAAAGCATAAAATGAAAATACAAATCTTCTTTCCTTAAGCATGGCCCCACTCTTAGCACTTTTAATGCCAATTTGTGTCCTTCTCTCTTTTAGTGGTTATTTTATTACTAGTTAGTTAATGTTGGTTGTCCTGGGGATCAGATCCAGGGCCCTGTGTAAGCTGGGCAAGTGGTCTGCCATCTGAGTTACTTATCATCTGCCTAGACTTGGCATTTCTTGGTTTTTCAGCTGTAAGCGGTGTCTCATGCCCGCCTGGCGAAGGATGACTAATCCACACACTTACCTTTGCTACCTCTTTCTCCTGAGTTTTATTAAGTGTGGTTTTTGTTCTCTAGTTGGCTACTTTTTATAAATTCAACTGTTATACCTCATTTTTATTTTCTGAATCTATTGATTTTTAGACAGCTCTTGTTTTCCACGTCATGTAAAAAAATTCTAGAGGAAAGACCATATTGTTGATATCTGGATATTAAAAAATACGTAACTTCAAGATTGGAGCTAATCTCTAGTAGAAAATTTGTAGCAAGCAAAGAATTGTAAAGTGTTTCTACACATCTAGAGGGTTTATATCATTTTGTTTTTACATTAAGGCTTAACATTAATAAATGTTAATGAATGTGTGCTACTTTGAGGGCTGAGAGTATGAAGTTAACATTTTCATGGAGGTTACTTTCTAAAATCAGGATGTACTGGAGTCAGATATGATCTGATTCTGCTTTACCTTTTCCTGTGGCACTGTGGTTGGCTTCAATTTCATTTTTTAAATTTTTATTTATTAATTAACTCAGAAAAACTATACATATTGACAAGGCTGACCTCAGTTTTAAAGAGGCCTGTTGGGCATCTAGTAGTGTGAACAAATTATAGAACTGTGAACTTTCTCCACCAGCTCATAGAGTCTAGTTTGCTTCATTTCAGATGCATGTAACAAAAAGTAATGGTTTAAAATGGCATCTGCTTAAATAAAAAGAGAATTTATTGATTGTGTTATTGATTGTTGAGAGGATAGACTATGGGCTCTCGGGACCCAAATTATGCCATCAAGAATTCTGTTTCTCTCTGTCTTAGTTACTCTCTCATTGCTGTGACACAGTGCCCAACATCCACAACTTACGGGAAGAAAGATTTATTTTAGCTCACAGTTTCAGAAGGTCTCACACAGTCTATTTGTAGGCAGTCAGCAGCATGGAAGCACATGACAAAAGCTGGGGACATCATCTCACTGCAGACAGAATCCAAGTGAAGCAAGAGTCTTGAGACTCAGGCAATACCAGCGCTTTCCCAGGAAGAAGCTGCAACAGTGTTTCTCCTTCCTTCCTTAGTTCAAGCTGCCATTGGGACCCCCACCTTGCCAGAGTCAGTGCCTCACTCTGACTTCCTGGCCCTCTAATCAATGACAAACACCTGAAAGCTCTGGTCTGGTCACCTCCAATCTCAAATTGACACAATCTTGCTAGGTCAGACCCCAAACATATGCCCTCCAAGCCAGGCCCTACCTCCCAATAACAGAGTTCCAGGGGTATCCCACTGCATCCAAAAACGTGAAGCTTTAGGGAGACACTCCAGATCCAAACCATAGCATCATCTATAGACTTCACTTTCTCTGGGTTAGATTGGATCTCAGATAAGCACTTCTGTACAGCGGCAAGATGGTTCTGTTGTTCACTCATATCATCCCTAGCTCAGCAATATCAGCTGAAAGAGGGTTGATCTTTCCTGTCAGCTTCTGCCAGCATCCTGAGGTTTTATTGGGAATTCACTGGATCTCTCAGACCATGTACCTATTCCTTAAATAGACGCTAGGCAGGGGTGTGGAATATTCTATTTATACAGACATGAATCGTGTGCCTATCCTGAGAATAATAAACATTTGATTAAAGTCAGTACCATATAAGAAAAGTAACAAACTCAATGCATTGAAAAATTGACACTCAATAAAAAGAAGATAATAGAAAAATGAAGGTGGAGTCACCAAATAAATACCAAAAAAAGATTTTGAAGACTGGATCGTGTTAAGCAGTCTAAAATGACTCAAGACAATTCTATGGATGATCCCTGTTGCCAGGAGAACTTTTTCTCCACATTTTAACCAAAGTGATAACTTTTTAAAATAGCAATTCTTATATTTATCTAGGCTCAGACAGAGTCTCAAAAGCAATCTGATCTTTTTAGTCTTCACATTCCCTCTAGTAATAACATAATGAGGTATTACATTTTATTTTCCCATCCCTTTGTGAAACTCTACATCAATTCCTTAGCCCAGAAAATGAGGAATTTAAATCTAAGAGAGATATATAGAGAACAAAGTTTAGTATTTGGAGAAATGCAGTTCAAGCTCCCACTTAATCCTTACTCTTCAGAGTCATGGAAAGTTGGCTTCATAGGAGACCTTAGAGACCGCCTTTATTTTGTAGACTTACCGTGAATAAGTGATTGTTGAAGATCAAACAGCTAAGCAAGCAAAAATACGAATCTGCAGAGAGCATAGTACACATGTTGACTTTTTCTCTAGGACTCTGTCACCTGTCACATGTTGCTCCTGGGCAAAATTTAATTAGTCATCAGTTTTGCCTAATTTACAAGGTGTGATGATTGCAAAAGAAATAGGAACTAAGCTAAGACGCAAGTCCAGGCACTAGGATTTTGGTGGCAACAATCTATGTAATTTATTGTGCCATCCAGTCGGATATTCTTGACTTTGAATTCTGTCTCTACTGCTTACTAGCATTATGGTTTTAGGCAAATTACCACTTAAAGTTTTTTGTTTTCTTATGAGTAAAATGAAGACACAGCCATCTATGAATTATAAAAAATAAAGGACATAATATATAATATATGTTCACATTATACTGAAATGAACTTTAGAAACAGGTTTTAAGTTGGTAATATTTGTTCAGTTGTAATAACAAATATTCTTCTATGATTGGACTTATTTTCCCTTTTAAGTACCCATTCCACCAAGTAATGGAAACTGGTCCAATCAGCTCAGGATGTTGCCTCCTTTTCTACAAATTTCAGCATCCATTCCAGGCAGTTTACACAGTACTGAGACATAGCAGCTGAGGGTTAGAGTCAAAGTAAGCAACACCCCTTGAAATATCACCTATCTTTCCCATCATATAGAGGATGGTAGGAGAGCTGTAAGGGTGTTACATGGCCTCCCCTATGGGTGACGAAACGGCCACTTAGGCTGAAGAATATGCCCAGAGAAGATCCTGGGATGACACCTACCTCAATAGGAGGAGAGTGAGAACTATTATTGATGTCTGGGAATCACTGTGTCTGTCTGGTTATGCCTTAAAATTACCCCAAAGATTGGAGGAAACTGACATTTGTTAATGAGTGGTACTATTTATTTATTTATTGAGACAGGATCTCACTCTGTATTCCAAAACAGCACTCACAGAAATCTTCCTGACTCAGCCTCCTGAATGCTGGGATTAAGGTGTGCTTGATGATCAAACCCAAGACCTCCTAGGCAAGGGCTCTAGCTATGCCCCCAGGCCGTGAGCAATGCAATTTAAAGGGGGTGATGGGAACAGCTTCATAAGATCACAGAAAGCTATGGGCCAGCAGAGGCAGAGGCTAAGCTCAGGCCCAACCCCAAACTAAGCCAACCCAGGAGGAAGAAAACCGGAGCAAACTGGTAAGGTGCTAATACTGGAGATGAACTCTGCCAGGAAGGCAGAGATGGCAGAGAGTCCAGGACAATGAAACAAGTTCAAGCTGGAGTCTAAATGCAAGTCGATATGAGAAACAGGTCAGCCTACATAGCTAGTTGCCAAGTGGAAGGAGTGGCTCTTGGTCCTGTGCAGAATACACTGGGTCCTGGTGTGCGGAGGGCTGGATTTGACTCCTGACTCAGGTTGCCGAGGACGAGGAACCAGCCTTTCTGCAAGGAGTCCATGAAAGCCTTCTGGGGCACATTTCAGCTGATGGGTAAATATTTTTTGGAATCCCATGATTTAAATCAATATTTTTGTCTGGCTGGTCTGCCTAAAGCATTTCTTCCTAAAATGGCTTTGGGATAATTCTTAAACTGCATTTACAGGGTTAAGTTGCTCAGCTTTCTGTTTTCTGCTTGCACTAAGATATTTTTGCTATTCAAGGTTATGTAAAAGTCTGTTATTTAGCCAGTCCTAATTGGAATGTAAACATCTGTGAGTTAACTCGGACACCAAAGGGGAAAAAAATGTACCAGAAACATTTCAAAACCCGAGCAGCTTCGAGGCATGTGATGGAAGGGGACCAGAAAGTACGACAGAGAAGGAGGTGGAAAAAATCGTGAGTATGGAGACAGAACAGAACAGGGCAAGCAAAACTGAGATTAACTTAGGGGTGAGCAACGATTCTTCTGGGAATTACACTGTACTTCCCCCAGAAGAGCATAACCTGCACTCTGGGTTGGAGAATCCTGCCTGAGGGCATGGACTATGGAGACAGCGATGCCCAGCTGGGTGAAAGGGAAGCAAGTAAAGTTGCCTGCCTCCCCTGGAGAGGTGGATACTAAACAAAATAGATTGCCGGGGTGATATGAAGAATCAGAGCCACCATAAAGAAATTAGAAAAGGGAGAGACCTTTTAACAGTCCGATATAGCTGGTGAACGAGCCTACAGTTCAGAGAATGATTGTGGATTATAAAGAGTTTAATAAGATTTAACTGCTCTCTCCCATCTGTGTTGCTGTGCCCACAAGCGCTTTCATGAGTGAAGGGCTGATGCAGACTGGGATTTTGTGCTGTTTGGGATCTTGCTAATGTTTTCTTTTGTGTTCTCTTAGCCGCTAAGTCCCAGGAGTTAAATCAATATTTTTAACTGGTCTGCCCAAACATTTCTTCCTAAAACGGCTTTTGTATGATTCACCTGGAATGAGCCACAATGGACCTTTCACGTGCTCCCTAGGGCTTCCTGTTCGGTCGACCGCCTCCCACCATTTGCTGTGGATGTCAACTTATTATCCTCCCCACCTACAGGGAAATGTTTCATTGTATAAGTGATGCCAAGCTCACCTTGAGTATCTTACAGGATTGGAAAAACACCTGGAGGGTATACAAGAACACCTGAAGGAATGGGGATGAAAAATCAATCCCTACAAGGTGCAAGGCTTCAAAGTAAAGAGTTTTTGAGTCTATGGTAAGGTTCAGTCTATGGTATGGTTAGTAACAGTGCTCCAGTTCTCTAGCTGTCTGGGATCACGGGCTCTCAAAGTGATTATGAGTAAGACAACTTGGAGTTCACAGGAAAGCACAAAGCAAGTGAAACTTTCTTGTAGACAGAAAGAGAAGAATGAGAAAGCTCTTAATGGGAGCTTGAGAGGCGGGTCTCAACTGAGATTCCCCTCCCAAGATGGTGAAGCTACGCTATTCCTAAAATATTTATCTGTTTGTGTATACAGCAGTTTGCCTTTCTATAATGAGCCAGATGTAGCTGCCAAAATACACTTAGCCTATAGTTAAATTTACTGTCTTTTGAAAGGACGAGAAATTCCCTATTCTCACTGTGATTCTGTGTCTTTGGCTATTTTCTTTAGAAGGGCAGTTGTGGGGTTTGGGGGAGTCGTAACTTGTACTTGTTCCTTCTGAGCACCCTGCCCTGGCTTTTTGATCAGTCCTATCCTATTCTCCTATCTATCAGTAAGACATGCATGATGCCTGAATATGTCACTGAAAAAATGTCTGCAGCAGTCTGTGCCAATGGGTACTGTCTTAGTTACTTTTTCATTTCTGTGACTCAATACCTGACATCCACAACTTTAGGTGAGGAAAGGTTTATTTTAGCTCACGGTTTCAGAAGGTCCATTAAGGGGCAGCAGGCAACAGTAGAAGTACATGGCAGAGGCAGAGGCAGCTCCTCAACATGACAAACAGGAAGCCAAGGCAAGGCAAGTTGAGACTAGTCCTCCAAGGAAGGCAGGGAGCAGCTGTTATAACCTTCCCGGTCTCATCCCAGTGATCAGCCCCTCCCGGGTCCAGGTGTGGATGGTGTGGTAAACTCCCACTACACACCTATAATCCAGTTTACATGCCTGTAATCCACCCCTCCAGACTGGACCCCAATCTCCCAACAGTACATGGTTCCATAGACAATCTATAACATTCAAATACATGAGACTTTTGGGGGACATTCCAGATCCATACCACAGTACAGATATTTCTAGGACTCTTGGGATAGTGGCACATTTTTATATCCCAGCTTGCTCAAGTTTCCCACTCGTTACCTAACTTGAACCCATGAGATTGGGATAAAAGAGCTCAGGAAGCTTTTCAGTAAGCTAAGACACTTGTGGGACAGGCCAAACAGTTATATGCCCTAGTACCCCAAAAATCATTCTTCTAGAAGTTACCAGGAGAACCCCAAGACTGTACCCTGGAGCCATGACAGAAAGAACCTGAACAAATGGTTCCAGTGTGATTCTGGTCCTGATCATGGAAAGAGTGGATACCCAGTAAAAAAACACTAGAACAGAAATTGCTGGCCATAGAGAGAGACAATAGGTAGAATCCTACTGTTAAGAATCATGGATCTGGGGGCTGGAGGAATGACTCAGAGGTTAAAGCACTTGCCTAGCAAGTGCTAAGTACCCTAGTTCAATTCCCCAGCACCACATAAACTGGGCATGGTGGCACACGCCTATAATTCCAGCACTCAGGAGGTTGAGATAGGAGGATTGCTGTGAGTCCAAGGCCAGCCTGGGCTCCATAGTGAGTTCAGGACCAGGCTGGACCACAGAGTGAGACCCTGTGTCAAACAAAACAAAACAAAACAAACAAACAAAAAAAACAACGAATCATGGATCTGCTTCAGTGATGATAAAGACAGTATATCCAATAAAGGGCTATGTTGAAGAGCTTTATAAAAATGGTGTGCATATTTGTGGGAACATAGAGTCCTCTCTGCTAGCCCTGTGACAAATGCCATGCAGGTCATAATAAGCCAGTGTCTTTCCATTGTGTTTAATCATCTGTAGTACAGTCAGTGACTGAATCAGCAGCCTAGCCAGATAACATGCTAAAGGGACACTATCCATCTGTGAAGGTGCTTGGTACAGCAATGGCACTAGTCAGGGTATAAGGCAGGAGTGTAGCAGTACAGATGCCATCTGGGTAGAAATAAGGTGCCCTAGTTGCTTTCTTGTTGCTGTTCCACAGTTTCCACAACTTAAGAGCTCACAGTTTCAGAAGGCCTCACACAGCCTGTTCATGGGCAGCTGACAGCAGTGGAAGAACACGGCAGAGACTGTTCACCCACCCCACTGCAGACAGAAAGCCAAGTGAATCAGAAGCAAGCTAATGTCTGCAGACTCAAGCAAGGCAAGAGCTTTCCCAGGAAGAAGAACAATGTTTCTTCTTTCTTCCTTTATTTAATTTGAGCCACCACTATGGGTGCCTCACCCTCACTTCCTGGCCCACAAGTAAATAAACACTTGAAAGCTCTGCCTTGAGTGCTTCTAGTTTCAACAAGTTAATACAATCTTTCCAGATCAAACCCCAAGCATATAACCCTTCCAGCCAGGTCCTACCTCTGAATAACACACAGTTCCACAGTGATATCATTACATCCAAATACAGGAGGCTTTTGGGGACATTCCAGATCCAGCCACAGTAGTAGGGAAAGGCTGACATAAGGGTAGTATGGATGGTGGTGACTCATAAGAAGAGGCCACTATCAGCATGTGTAATTGGACTACCTTCTGAGGACTGACCAAATGGATGGTAGAATGCGAAAAGGAGCACTGGCTGCCAATAGCACTGATGGTCACTACAGGGACAAGAGACACGGAGGGAGATGTAGAAAAGACTACAAAGAGAGTCAGAGCCATTTAATCTTCCATGAGGCTGATCACAGTCCACCAAAGCACCCAGAAAATCAAGAGCTGGTGCCCTCAGGAAAGTACGAGCTATTTTGTCACAGACATTTGGAGATGATACCCACAGGGTACATGTGAAGTCTGCACACAGGAGGACAACATGGGCTGGAAGAGAGCAAAGGCTGCAGGCATTTCCAATCAAGGATTTCGAGTTTTTGCATGCATATACAGGCATGGGAGGCCTATTCCAGGTGACAGCTTTGAAGAATGAATACACTAGTTGCATAGATGCACAAACCCACATGTCTAGAATGGGATGGGCAGCTGGATAACATCAGGCTCGTGCCTGTGGTGAGAGGGGCAAATGTGCACGCACCTGTGTAAACACTGCCATGAGTAAGCATCCCCTGTAAGCGGGCTACTGGAGAATCACTGCTAGAAGTCATGTTCAGCTTACTGTTATGTACAGGTGCCCATGAAGAGTTGATAGTGAGAGGGGCACTCATTTTACTGACACTGGGTGAAGCTGGTCTGAGGATGATCAAGTGATAATGGTATATTCACCTGCCTTGTAACCCCACAGGGGCCAGCTTGATTGAAAAGAATGGGTTAAAATGTTGACACAATAGTTAAAATGTTTAAATAATGGCATTCTGAATGGGTGGAAAAAAGTACTTCCGGAAGATGTACGATAGTAGAATGAAGATCCCTGTGCTATCTGTCTTTGAGTTGTTGACCAGGGAGGACGCAGGGGCCTCTGGTACCATATAGGCTATTACTACTGCCAAAACTGCCTGGGCAGTAAGACCCTGCTGCTGAAGACATAGCATACTTTGGCTACAGGACACAGGGAAATCAAGCTGGAACTGAGCTGGAATCTTCCCCTCTGAGGATAGCATTACACTAATGTGTGCCTGTGTGCCTGGCAGGAGATACCTACCAGTGTAATAGTGGCAACACTCATCTAGGAGCAACCAACTACTTTATTTTTTTTTTGAGCCAGGGTCTTGCTGTGTAGCCCAGGCTGGTCCTGAACTCACTGTGTAGCCCAGGCTGGCTTTGGACTCATGGCAGTCCTCCTGTCTCAGTCTCCCGAGTGCTGGGATTAAAGGCGTGTGCCACCACACCCAGTTTATGTGATGCTGGGGAATCAAACAGGGCTTTGCACATGTTAGGCAAATGCTTTAACCACTGTGCCATTCCTGCAGTCCCCTCACCCCCAACCACTTTATGATTGGACCTTAAACCCACTCCAAGGGAGGAGGCCAACATTTGGTACTATAAGCTAGTAGCCAAAAAAAAAAAAAAAAAAAAAAAAAAAAAAAAAAAAAAAAAAAAAAAAAAGAGTGACTGAGTAAGTCATAGGCCTCAGTGGGGAAGCCACTGTTGCTGTTTTGTTAAGTGGATGCCATATGTCAGTGGAACGGCATCGTAGTGTACTGTTGTCACAGGGCATGGCTAAGGAGAGCTCTTTGCAGTGGGTGATGACCACAGCAGCCCAGAATCCGTCCATTTGTTGGGTATGTGTGAAATGTCCCTTTCTAGTCAGGCAGGCACGCTCTGGAATACGCTGCCCTTGTCCACCCAAAATTGGAGGAACCTCAGGCAGACCCTGGAGCTGAGACGGGGCCTTCCTCTAAGTAACGTGAGTTAGGAAACGTGTCAATGGCTCCTGACCCGTGTATCTGCGGGGGATTGGCCGGTACTCGGGACTGATGTTTGTGCCACTCTAGGGAAGAACTGCTGCCGTTTGGGTTGTTGCTGTGTCAGAACAGGCTGGTGCTTGGCCCTTAGTCGAAGGAGACGCGCTTCATCAAGGCTAAGGGAGCCGTGTGGGGGAGGGAGTCGGAAGATTGCGGGGCCGAGGAATGGCTGAGGAGCAATGGGAAGGGTCCTCTGAGCCCCATCGGGTGATGCCGTCTGTGTCATCAAGACTGTCTCTGCTCTTAGGCCTTCCATGACATCTTGCAGAGGGCAGTGATGGCAGAAGGACCCCATGTCAAAGGCAGATAGTTTATAAAAGTTAGAGCTGCCTCTGGAGTTCCCTAAAGAAAACAGGGACACTTTTAGCCATGTCTTTCAAAGCCCCATCAGAGGGTAACATCAGAGACTTCATAGGGGTGTGTGTGCGCACACGCATGTGTGTGTGTGTGTATGTGTGTGTGTGTGTGTGTGTGGTACTGATGATAGAACTCAGGGCCTTCATAATGAGCTACATCTATAGCTGATTTTTATTTCTGATTTTTGGACAGAATTTTACTAAGTCACTAAGTTTCCCAGGCAAAGCTTGAACTTGAGGATCCTCCTCCCTCAGCATCCCAGAATGCTGGGACTATAGGTCCATGCCACTAGACCCGACTAGAGGCTAATTTTAATTTTTAATAAGCAATTTCTTTAGCCTCCTAGTGAAGTGATGGGAGCCCTGCCATTTTAGACCCCTCCCCCCATATCCTCTTTGCTCTTTCCTGTGTAGTTGCCTCAGTGACCCAATGACCCACTCTCTGCTGTTACCCTGCCCCCAGAGTGCTATTGGAAATCCCTGGAAATCAGGCACAAGGCCTTGACTGAAATTCAAATCACTACTAGGTTCTTGCCATTGTTTTATTTTTCTGCAAATCTACTTTTAGTTATTCTTCACCCATTCCCTCTTATTCTTGGAATCCGTCCCATCCCTGTGGATTTTGCCTTTATAAGTCCCACCTGATCCCCCGCTTTGCCACTGAGAATTCTTTGGCCTGTTCTCAGTCGCTGGCTTATAAAGGACTCCTAAATTCTCCCCAACAGAGTGGTGCTTCTCCTGTGTGGCAACATGTTAAGTAGACTTAAGGGCAAGGTGCAATTCAAAAGGAACATCTGGGTCAGTGAAGTCATTCCTTCATTCTAACAAGTATCTAATAACTCCCTGCCGAGGGACATAGGATGAGGCTCTCTTAGTCCCTTAGTGCGGGCAAAGCCAATTTGCCAATTTTGCCCACCAAAAGTAGAACTTCGGAGCAGGGAGAACAAAGGAGCTGCTAGTTGGCAGTCGCGTTTGGAGTCTCAGCTAATGTCAATTTTCTGATTTGCTTTTGCCAGCCTCCTCCCTGCTCCAGCCTACCCAACCTTTCAGCTTCCCCAGGGTCCGGAACAGAGAGGGAGGGAGGGTGGAATAAAAGGGCCGACGAGTGTTCAGCACGTGGTCCGAACAGGAAGAACGCATTGATGGAGGACCAAAGACAATGTTTTAAAATCTCATCTTCTTTTCTGGCCTTCTATGCAACTGTTGGTTGAATAAGGATGAGTTTTCAAAAACCTCAATTAATTTTAAGGAAGGAAACAAAGTGAGTGTTTTTATTCTCACCAGGGAAGGCAATTTTGATGTTAAACACCTCATTGGTAGTGGTAATACTACACAGTTAATTTTAAAGATGGGAACAAAAGAAGTATTTTCATTCTCACCAGGGAAGGCAGTTTTAAACACCTCATTGAGGGTCCTACTGCCAGGCTCATTTGGGAATGGATAATAGCTCCTCTTGACAAGACAATACGGAAAACACAGGGTGAAACCCAGCAGCACTTAGAGGAGTTGTCACCCCCACCTACAAGCAAAGGCACATTCTCTCTGTTTCCTGAAAGGGTGTTAGAGTGCACCGCAATCCAATTATTTTTACAATGCCAAGTCTCTCGGAAATGAATTCAGGAGCTTATTTCATTGATTTCAGCGGGACTTGGTGTGGTGAAATTGATTCCACAGGGCTTTGATGCAGAATGACGAGAGTGAGGAATTTCTACTCACAATTATTTATTCTTGCCAAGCTGGAGTATAACGGGAAGAGAGTATTTCTTTTATCACTGCCATCTAAAAATGGAATCAGTAACTAAGAAGATAAAGTAACCGTTGTATTACCCCCAAAGTCATCAATCTGTTCATAATTGTGAAAGGAAGACAATCCGATGACACCTTTCCACAAGCGGGTGAGTGGAGTTAGGCATTTTAGTTGAAGGCTTCCACTTGGAATTTTAAGAGGAGTTTGGACTGTCTCACTGCCCAAGAGGGGCACTGTCATGACCTCACTTATTATGTATGATAGAATTCTAGACCAGTCATCACCCTTGGCTTTCTTGAAAGACAGAGATCATATATGCTAAAATTATTGGTTCAGAGAAAAGAGATGTAATATACTCAAACAAAAAATTATTTTAAAAAATTGAAAATCATTTGGTTCTAATTATTTGATTCCAAACATTTTAATTCTCATAGATTTGTGGAATTTTTAATCTCTAAGGCTGGCTTCTTAGGATAACTGAGGCTGTTTTCCTCATTTTGAAGAAAATTGGGAAAGATTAGAAAACAGAGACTTGGAGAAACCATTTAGTAGTAACTAACACTTGATTTCCAGGCATCCATTCATTCTTTTAGCTAAGATTTCAAGACAAGAAGAGGCTAGTGGCTAGCCACCCAGATTAACTCAGACACAAAGAAGACTGTCATTTCTGATGTGGTAGTCAGTTTACTATTACTATGACAAAATACTTGAGACAATCAGCTTATAAAAAAAGTGTTTGTTTTAGCTCACAATTTTTAAGGGTCTAGCCCATGACTGATGGCCCTTGTTGCTTTGGGTTTGTGGGGAGACAGCACATCACGGCAAGAGCTTTTGGTAACAGAAAAACATTTAGCGTATGGCCAGGCAGTTAAAGAAGAAAAAAAAAATAGATCGAAGTCTGATAGTGTCTCCTTTAGAGCACATGCCTGATGACCTAAAAGCCTCTCATTAGGTCTCACCTAATGAAAGCTCCACTAATTCCCAATAGTCCTACTGTAGGACCTGGCTTCCAACATAGAGCCTTTGGGAGCCATTTAAGATCTGAACCCCACAGCCTGGAGTACAAGGTGGTTTATAGTTTGGAAATTCGCAATGCCTGAAAAGGCAAAGGGAGGCAAGAGTGTAAAACTGTGTAGCTGTATGCAAAAGGACTTGATCACCCTACAGTAGCACAGCCTTTCAGAGTGACAGTGGCCACCTGACGTGTAATTCCCTCCCCAAGCAGTGTGGCACAGAGAACACCACTGCCCCAAAAGGCAACCCACATGAACCTAGCAGGAGAAGTGTATAGCCCGGGGACTGTATTGTAGTCTCTTGCCTTTAGGGCTTTTACATTTAGAGAGTCAACTCCATTCTTACTCAGGCAATCTTGAGGCTTCTTAGAAGTGAAAAGCGGGTTTTGAATACATTAAGGGAAAATTTTATACAGGAAATATGATAAAGCAATAAAATGATGTTGGCTGAGTACTCTGGTACTGAAATCCTCAAAAAATAAAAGCTCTCTGGAAATATGAAGTACATTATTTTATTTTGTTCTAGAATACTATGAATAATTTTACATTAGCTTTTTCAATATTAGGGCTTTTTTTTTTCTGAGTACAGCGATATCTTTCCCAAAACAGCTGAGGATGAGCTTCAATAAGTTCCAATGTTAATATAATTTTTCTATGAACTCTGCCACATTACTGTCTATAGAACTTGCTCTTGGAAGTTTTAGTTTCCCTCAGGGGGAGCAAGAGTCTTTCATTCCTTCTTTGTGCTTTCTCAACTTCGGGGAATCAGAGAGAAGTTTCTGATTGCTCCAGGCTTCGGTTCTTTATTAGCTCTCAGTCTGCTTAACACTTCTTTGAAGTCACAAGAAACCCTGCCAGGCAGGAAGTGCCAAGGAGGGCACTCCATAACGGAAGTGCCAAGGAAGTCCTGTGCATTGCAGCCTCTCCACCGCACAGGGTTGAGGTCCACTCCAGCTTTCTGGCCCTCTCTCATGATTCTAGGTAAGGATGAGAGGAGACAGCTGTTAGAGGAGAGCTATGCCTTCCTAGAGGGTTGCACTCATGTCTGCTGACCAGGTCCACAGCTCCCCTGGGAGTTGTTAAATGCTCAAGCTTATTGAGCTGAGAAAGATGCTCTTCTGTGTATAGTCCTTCTGCAGCGCCCTTTCCTCCCATGCCCAGCCCAGCCCAGAGCAGAGGGGGCCCAGCAGAAAGGCTTCCAAGCCTCAGAGGAGTGCGCCTCTACATTAGAAGCTGGAGGGCTGCCCTCACTGCATGCACTTCAAGGCACAAGGAAGAAGGAAGACTGTGGCTGAAGCCTCACCCCTAGGGCGTTCTTAGGAAATGGACCCTTGTGTTCTTTTAGATGTCCTTGAAGCAAACATGTTGGGGCTGGTGTGACAGTGTACACTGGAGAAGGTCTTGATGCAAGCGGACTCATTTATAACATCTCGTGACAAGGAATAATAATCTTAGAGAGCCAAACCAACTCTCTTAATCTGTAATTTGGAGAGACTGAGATCTACAACTGCAAAGGTCTTCTCTGAATGACCTTAGTATCTGAGGGCGACTGACAAAAGTGAGTGAAGTTTTGCAAGTGTGTGTGTGTGTGTGTGTGTGTGTGCGTGTGTGTGTGTAGATTTTATTTCTCTGAACACTATTCACTGTTTTTCCTGATGAGTCTTGGTCACCATTGTGAGTGTCACTGCTCACTGGCGTACCAGTGGGCCACAGTAGTAGACTTCCCTGGAACGGACATGCAGCCATTGTCTGAGGTGGCAAGAGCTTGTGCTTAGTGTGGGGCCAAAGGCACTGCCCCTGCCCTCCAAGAACTAACTGGACACTGTGGAAGCAACAACACGTGCTTTTAAAAGTATACAAAATACCCCTAAATGTCAAATGAAGGCTCCAGTTTTAGGAGTTCTGAAATGAGACTACTAGGGTCTTTTGGAGAAAGAATTGAAGTCTGGGTCTTGAAGGAAAGCTTAATCTTGGATCAGGCAGGGCAAGAGGAGTACACGTAGCAGAGGCCCCGAGGGAGGAATGCATGAAGGATGAACTTATTTCACGATAGATCCTCTAGATAGTGTTGGATCTAGGCAACTTCCTTTAATTTCTCTGAACCTTGCTTGCTTATCTGTAAAAAGGGATAATATCTATTTGTTGGGGTTATTGTGAGGGTACTATGAGAAAACCCACACAGATCTCTTAGTATAGTGCATAGCATTTTGTGACTTCTATAAAGTGTTCTAATTAATTATAAACAATTTTGTTAGATTAAATAATATGTGTTGATGAGAGCTTGAATAGGAGATGAGAGTAAAAGAGAAAAAACACATCTGCAAGGAGAGAGTCGGTGATGAAATGTGTGTCCTCAAATGGTGTGCTTTTTCCCCCAGTCTGTTTCACCAGCCTATTTGCCAGATGTCAATTCTTAGACATGGCCACCTGGAATAATGACTACCCTTCCCATTGTCCCTTGAAGGTAGGTGTGATCATGCTATCCAGTTCTGGACGACGCCATTTAACATATGTAGAAGCAGCCATTTCTAGGAAGCATTCTCAAAAGAAGAATTGTATTCTTAGGCTCTGCTTATTTCTTCCTTCTGGAGTTTAGAAAAACTCTGGCTGCACAGTGTCCTGAGGCCTGGCCGCCAGGAATGACAGAGTCAGCGAGTTGGATAAAGCCTGCCCTTATCTCCAGAGAAGCTCAGACAGGCCGGGCCAGTAACAGTCAAACTTTCTGAATTTAAGATGGTTATATGTTTCTCTTGGGTAAGTCACAATCACGTGGGTTTTTTCTTTTACTCTCCAAACTCAGTTTTAACTAACTGAAATGCATAAAGACTTAAGTACAGAGATATTTATTGAAGCAATGTTTGAAATACCAATAAATAAGAATCTAAATGTCTGTTGATAAAGCAATAGTCCATTTTCCATTTGTTTATTTGGTCAATTAACAGATTTGAGCATCTGTTTTATGCCCGATACTCTCCTATACCTTCAGGTGTAGTGGGCCAAAGAGACAAAACTGTTCCTTCATGGAATTGCTGTAAGCCAGGAATGTCTACACTATGGAATACTATGAAACAAATAAAAGTAAAAGCTATTATGTGTTACCGTTATTCCCAATACATCATTTAGTTTTAAAAATCACAGAAATGTACTACTAACCACATTTTATTATTTTCTGATTTTTTTTTTTTTTTGCTTTATTTATGGTGTTGGATTATTTTCTGAATTCTTGATGCTTTGAATCTGGGCCTTGCTGAACCTGGGTAATGAGGCTCCCCCCTTCCCAGGGTTATCAGATCTCTAGAACAGCAAAAATCTTCCCTGAGAGTTTGCCGTTTGCAAACCAGCTGATCTGGAGCTCCTACCCACCACCTACCTCCTTCATCATGCTCTTACAGGTTAAGCCTCTATCCCTCTCACTGGTACTAATAACCTCAGGGCCAGGTATAGACAATTCAGAACAGCCCCTACATCCTTTATTCGAAGAGCCAATCTTGAACCAACCAAGCCTGCATCTCCTGCCTCACCTATTTCTTCTCAAGAAAACCACAACCAAGACTTGTGCCCAGTCTCTCCCCTTGCTGCTTCTGCCTCCGACGGCTGAGGAAGCTTCCCTATGTGGCCCAGCAAGGCACCTTTTTTTTTTTTTAGGAACTTCAAGTAATCAACTTTCACCTCAGTGGTTACTCATCTCCTGCTGTTGGCCACATCATTCCTGAGTAACAATAAAACCTACATCAAAGAACAGAGCAATCCTATCTTTCTTTTTTACAAAAATCTATAAATGAATAGGCTTGTACATGTTTCAGTAAATAAATGAGAATTTTGGAAAGAGATTAAGTGTTACCGGTAATTACATTGAGGGATGCCTTTCAACTCTTGGAGGAGGAGATCAAAGACCATTCGTTGTATTTAAGCCTCTTAGTATCAATTAGATCCTTATTAGATGCTTGTATGACTTTTGTGAGAATATAAAATATGCAAACACATACACTTTTGCATTTCACTTCATTTTCCTGCTTTCCACACTTGGTCACACCTGAAGCTTCTTGAAGTTCTGCCAGGCAGGCCATCTGTCTTGTTGGCCACCTTGCCACCCCCCGTCCCTGGCAGCAGCCTTCCCCACATTGCTCCGCGCCCTTGCTTTAAAGTCACCAGTCTGTTGGACGTTCCTGTCTATCTCATAGGCATTGTGGGAGTGGTGTTTTTTTTTTTAATTGCCTGCAATAATTTTGATGGTGTCACCAGGAGATTTAATCCTGAAAGTCTGGGGGTATCTTCAGGCAGTAAGTCTCCAAGTAAGTGTCAGAATCTAGTATCTTGTCCAATTCGTGAATGTGATTTTGTGTAAAATATTTAGTGTGTTAATCACCTTCCCGTCATTGTGACAAGATACCTGAGATAATCAACTTAATAAAGAAAAGATTTATTTTGGCTCACAGTTTCAGAGGTTTCGGTCTATGGTTGGTTAGCCCCGTTGCTTTAGGCCTGTGGTGACACAGCACATTGTGGTGCGCAGCACATGGGAAAGGAAGCCTATTTAATTAGTGGCATCTGGGAAGCCAGGGTCTCAACACTCACTTTAAGGGCATGCCCCATATGACCTAACTTTCTCCAATGAGGCCCCAGCTCTTAAAGATTCCACCAGCTCCCAGTGGTATGAAGGCCTGGGGATTGAACCTGTAACACAAGAGGCTTTGGAGAACAGTTCAGATTAAAACTCAGCAATTAGCCACAGTCAAATAGGATGGAGAGTAACAGGCCTGGCCTTGACAAAGACACTTACAGAACTTAGAGATGTAATAAAGCTTCACTTGTAGAGTCCACAAGAAAATTTGGGTCAGCAAACTGACTATTTGCTAACAATTCTGCCTAGAAGACAGCTGGCATAGCATGTGAAGAGCTGGTGAGGAAAGGGCTTCCAGTATAAATAGGACCCCGTCAGCTCATGAAGCAGAGTAGGGGCCATCCTAGGGCACCTGTTTCAGAGATTCTAGTCTGGGTCACATAACATGCAGAAGAGAAGTCTGCCCAAGTTCAGGGGAAGGGGACCTTTTTTTAGGTAGGAAAATTTTTATTTGCCAAGTGTTTATGAAGTACCTTTCCTAGGCCTACCAGGCAAGGCAGAAGTAAGCCAGTGCCCCTCCTGGTGATAATCTGGATGGAACAAGAAGCAATGCCTTATATTCCCATGCCCCATTTTTATTAGTATATATAAGCAATACACAATAATTACATTGAGCTTGAGAATTTTGTGCACGTATATATCGCATCCATGTTATAATCCCCTCCCCTCCCCCTTTTTGTATCCAAGGATACTTGATATGAAATGCCAGCGTATGGCTCGGAGAGCACAGATGGGATTCTAAGAACCAGCAATCAAGTGACACGAATGCCACTGTCTAGTCCTGTGATCTTTAGCCAGTTAACTTCTGAGTCTCATCCTTGCTTTAAAAATAAAATAGTGGAGCCCAGCTCTCAGGGTTGTTGGGGCATTAAGTGAACTATAACACTGTGTGCTGAATAAGCGCTCGGTCGTGTTCCAGAGTGCTCCCTGGCTCATGCCATGGGTCCCCAAGAGGCTGGGAGGTGACTGGCTTTCCTGCTGAGCGTGGGACTGGCTTCTGAGATGGGCTCTGAAACCTTTGGAGATTTGAACAGCTCAGATGATGCTGGGCTCAATTGGGCCTGAAGGCAGACTGCAGATTTGATTTAGAATATTTCAAAGAGGTAGAAAAAAGGTATGTGAAGCCTTTGAAACTTAGCATTCTAACCTGCTCATATACGTGGATGGAGAGGGAGGCAGTAATCTCCAGGGCTCGCAGGCCCTTCCTACTCTGCACTGTTCAGCTAGTGCAGAAAGAAAATGCTGAGGGCTGCCTTTGGCTGCTGAAGAGTTGATAAACAATAGAGCTGGCTTTATCTGGGCCTTCTGATCTCAGGATTTCAAAGAATGTTAGACAAATACCTCTCAGCTGATAAGATTTTTCTCCATTTCCTGGATGGTAGTCAGTAACATATCCAAGGACATAATCTAGCAGATGAGTTAATGCAATGGCTCTCCAGTCTGAATGTGCATACAATCACCGGAGAGAAATCTCTCAATCCTACCCCAAGAGAGCCATCTTCAGAAATCTACCCTTGGGCCCTGGATTCCACGCTTTAACCTGAGCTCTCAGTGGTGCGTTTCCCACACTTTGAGAACTACTGCTCCAGTGGAGTTAGAAAGTTGTGCTTTCTGTTTGGGATGTGGCCTCAGACTGATCATTAGAAACAAGTCCAGGAACAAAATCTATAAAATTCATGCCTCGCAGTTTCAGGGAGTAAGGGAACGACAGAATACAAACCTGAGGATCTGAGGCTAACTCTCTGTTAAAGAAGCAAGAATGACTTATAAAAGCGAGGCTGGCCCCAATGAAGGATGACAGAAGAGACCTTGTGGCCACTCTTCCTAGGCAGCTTTGAGCTCAGGTCCTATTGTAAAAAAGCTCTTAATGACAAGCACAGAGCTATACCTACAGCGTCTGCCAGCTCCAGGTGGTCTTCTTTGGCTGGTGGCTGCACAACTCTGATGTCTACCTCTGTCTTCCTGGGCCTTCTCCTTTGTGTTCTCAAACATCTCTCTGCCTTTTTCTTGTGAGGACATTTGTTTTCAGATTTAGGGCTTACCAGGATAATCCCGAAAGATCATCTTTCCAGTTTCTTAAGGTAGAATGCAATTCCATCTGCAAAGATTTTTTTTCAAATCAGGCCAGATTTACAAGTTTAGGCAAACATGTCTCTCTGAAGTCCACTCTTCAAGCCATTACATATTCTACCCCTTATCGCTATGATCATTAGTTACCTATTAGTTATCATTAGTTATCAGTTAATATCAGTTTCTACTGCAATGCCTCAAAGCCAGGAATCTGGGACATAGTTTCTGTGGTACCCAGTGCCTAGAACACACTAAAAACTCCATCTTTGTCCAATGAGTGAATCAATATCATTTCATTGACCTGCTTATTTGGCAATCCAACAGCACTATTTTTTAAATTAACTTTTAGGATAGTTTAGAACAACGCATTTATCACCAGTAATTACTGGATTTTATTTATCATTAAAACTGTATAACTGCTACTGTTTTTTGTTTTTGTTTTTCAATACTGGGACTTGAACTCAGGGTCTTGTTTCTACTAGGCAAATTTTGTGCCACTGAGCTATACTCCTAGCCCTTTTTAAAAATTTGAATTTTGATGCAAGGTTTCACTGAGTTCCTCGGCTCTCCTTGAACTTGAGATCCTCCTGCCTCAAACTCCCAAGTAGATAGGATTATAGGTGTGTGCCAGTGCACCTAGACCTAACTTGTATTTAAATATATGTGAGTGTGTGTGTGTGTGTGTGTGTGTGTGTGTGTGTGTAAATGTCTTCCTGACACACTGAAGAATCCTGTACAACCTCACCATCCTCAGGTCCTCACTACCACAAACATCTTCTATCACCCCTTCTCTTTGGAGATGCTGAGTAAGATTCGCTACCTGAAGAAATGAATCTGGGAAGAACAGCCATGTTACAGCATTGAGCTCCTCTTACAGAAGATGGCAAGTCCTTTTGATCTGGATGAGCTCTGCATTTCCAGCCTGGCCTTCTCACCTCACTGTCTCTGCTGAGTGGGTGTAGAGAAGGGACTGTGAAACCTGGTGGCAGAGGCTTGTCCCTGGCTGAAGCATTGCTGTCGTCCCTTTTGTGGTGGATGATGGGTTGTTGTTTCTGTCCACATTAGCTCTTTCTCCCCAAGGTGCATAGGCCCTCTCCTTCTCTTGGCCCACCCAAGAACAGGAGCCTCAGGGGCCATGAGAGGTATATGGCAAGGTGAAGGATGTGTTTAAGACTGTCACTTCTACTAAAGCATGCATGTGTGTGTACATTCATATTGAAAATTAACTCCCAAAACAAAAATGTTAAGAGGTATGATGTTAGACAATGGGTGAAAGAAATACAGAGAGCCCCAGTTTTAAGAGCTAATTAAATACCTAAAAGTAAACCTAACCAAGGAAGTGAAGGTACTCTACAAAAAAAAAAAAAACAAAAAAACAAACAAACAAACAAAAACCTATGTTATTCCTGAGAAAAAAAATTGAAGAAGACATTAGAAAATGGAAAGGCATTCCCTGTTCTCAGATAGGCAGAATTAATATAGTCAAAATGACTATACTACCCAAACTGATATACAGATTTAATGCAATCCTTATAAAATACCAGCCACTTTTTTCACAGAACTTGAAAAAACAATCTTTAAATTCATATGGAATCAAAGGAGACCCAGAACAGCCAAAGCAATCCTGAGTAATAAGACAAAGGCAGGATGCATCACTATTCTAGACATCAAGTTATATTACAAAGCGACCGTTACAAAAACTATGTGGTACTTGCATAAAAACAGACAGGTAGACCAGTAGAACAGAACTGAGGTTGCAGAGGCAAAATCAAGTACCCTCAGATACCTGATCTTTTATAAAGGAGCCAAAAGCATACACTAGAATAAAGGATAGCCTCTTCAACTACAGATGCTGGGGAAATTGGACACCCACATGCACAGGAATGAATCTAGACACACATGTCATCATGCACCAATATCAAATCGAAGTGGATCAAAGACCTAGATATCAAAACTGAACACTGAACCTTCTGGAAGACCCCCTTCCAGCAAGGCCCCACCTCCCAACACTACACAGTATCCATAGGTACTTGAGGATTTTAGGGGGCACTCCAGATCCAAACAACAACAGATGTCATGAGAAAGTGTCTCTGGGGAATGATCCTTTGCCAGACATCAGATTTGCTAAGACTTGGCCTTTCCAATCTCTAGAACTGTGAGAAAGAAATTTCTGTTGTTTATAAATTTCCCTGTCTAAAGTATTTTGTTGAACAGCAGGAATGGACTGAGGCAGAATCCATTTGCACCCTTTTCCCCTATTAGACAGTATAATTTTGCTAGAATTTTATTTTAAATTTGTGCCTCTACATAAATGATACTTGTCTTATGTGGGTGTGATTTATTGAGTTTTGTGCCAGGGCTATATTGACTTCAAAAAAAAAAAAAAAACAGGAGAGCTTTTCTCTTTTTCTGCATGTTGAAGCAGTCATAAGATATGGACTGGTAACAATAATGACTTGAGCTGGCCCAGTGACTGTGGCCTGAAACAGCCCACTAAAGGAGGAATGAGAGGTACGGCGGGGGGGGGGGGGGGGGGGGGGGGGGGGGGGGGGGGGGGGGGGGGGGGGGGGGGGGTTGTGGTTTGGACTGGCACAGACCATTCTGTTACCAGGTGTTTGCCCTGGGGAATAGATTGCATTTCTACCTTCCCATCTGGTTTGGAGGGTGAACTCCACTGACTCACAGATCGCCGTTTACAATGCTGGTTAGTATCTTCAGTTTACTCATCCGCAGACTATGGAAAGTAGGGGACAGAGCAGGGCAAATGCAGACGGGCCCCATCTTCCTGGGAGTTGCTTCATTTGCCAAGACTGAGGAGGGTGAGAAAGAGTCTGATTCGGAAGCAGCAGCGACTGTGTGTCTGGTGGCCTGGGCTCTATGTGGAGTTTCATTGTTGGCTTAAAAAATAATGGTCACAGCTGGTCTTAAACAAAAAAGAAGGTTATAAGAGGCAAGGAGATTAGACTCTGAATCTAGTTTTCTTTATCTTTGCGGAAGAGGAGGTTTCATTTGAAAGGTTTTATCACCAGCAGGTTGACAGGCTACTGCAGTCACTGGCGTCATTTAGAAGGAGACTGGAAAGTAATAAAAACCTCTTCCTATTTTATAGTTCCACCTGTGCTGCAGGATGAGCTAGATAACCCGAGCTGTGGGGGTGATGACAGTGACCGAGGCAAGAATAAGAACCCCAAGTGACTTGTTACAGCCACTCTTTCCAGCCAGACCTGGACAATTATATATATCCATATGATAATATCTAATATGAAAAATGTCTATATGAGCAAGGAAGTGTCATTTCACTTAATAAACTCTGTTCATTTCGATATATAGCCATTTTCATTAAATTATATAGTTTTTTTTCTTCTAAATTTCATCTCTGGGCTTATGAATGAAATGCCATCCTGACATGGTTTTAAATGGCCAGATGAAGATTTATCATCAGAATGTAATGTGGCTGGAATAATACTGACATAGAAATAATTGCTTTTCGACAGGTGGTCCGGCAGTTTTGTGATTAGACCTACAAATTCAATGTCAGCACGCTGTCCCTAGATTCCCTCCCCGGACTTCAGTGAAGGATGACTTACTTCTCTGAGATTCCACTTTGGAGAAGCTCAGAGACTCTAACAGGGGGCCACCATGGGCTTTGGTGAAGGCCCTCATGTTGCCTTTCTAATGTCACAGTGTCCATTTGGTAGAGAACTCTCTTTCATGGAAATGGCACTATGAAGAGAGGTGAATGTTTTTTCTTATTGCACAAATAAAGAAATGGGTAACAAAGTCTTGCCAATTAAAATAAATTCTTCTCTTAGGAGATATACACCAAGTGAGCAAAATATTCTCTAGGCAAAGAAGGCCATGGAAAGGTTATATTCTAGTTAAAGGATCTTGCAAATAGCCTCAAGATAATGTGTCAAGGACAGCAACTGTAGAGGCTGGTTAATATGAATATGCAATGCTTGGAGATAATGAAATTTACATGGATTTGTCAATTTGAGGAATGTTAATTAAAAATTCCTGTTTGGGGTGCTGGGGCACAGGAGAAGAATAATAAGATGAAAATGTCTGCTCTTGAGGATCTTTTGTTCTAGCGTAAGATGAGAGATAAATACATTGTACAGGTTGAGGGCATTGCAGGGATTAAATCAGTTGCCTAGCATGTGCAAAGCCTTGGGTTCATTTCCCAAGCACCACATAAAAATTAGCTGGTTACGATAGCACATGCTTGTTGTAATCCTAGTACTTGGGGAGCTGAGGTAGGATTGTCCTGAGGCCAAGGTTAGCCTGAGCTACAGAGCAGGACTCTGTTTCAAAAAACAAACAGACAAAATCCCTCAAGATCTGCAGAGTATAGATAGTGGCCTACCCTAAGGAAGAAAGAAAGGAGGAAAGGAGAGGGGATTTGAGACAGTATGTGGCAATTTTTAGATAATGTATCTAAAAACACATCATGAGATGGCAATATTTGAATAAATTTTAGAGGACATGGTGGAGGTGGCCTGGAGGATACATTTTAGGGACAAAGACCAACAAAGTCAGGACAAACTGGGAGATGTAGAGCAAGCAATCCAGGAAGAGGAAGAAGAGGGGGTCTTAGATGTGATGAGGCTCCAAGGGATGTGAGCCCTGCGAGTCTTGGGTGAAATTAGATATTTAACTTCAACAGAGAAAAGCTCTACTGGAGAATTTTGAGCAGAAAAATTACATGACCTAATTAGATTTGAAAAGAGTCCCCAGAAGTACAAAGTTGAGCATAGAATGAAGGAGGTAGTGGTGGAGCAAGTAGGAAGGGTGCAATAATCCAGGGAGAAAAAGTAAGGGCGCCTATGTCAGAGTCACTGCAGAGGTCGGGGTGAGCAGTGATTGGATTCTGGACATATTCGGAAGGTTAAACTGATAGAATTTGCTGAGGATTAGTGTGTGTGTGTGTGTGTGTGTGTGTGTGTGTGTGTGTGTGTGTGTGTGTGTATTTGATTTTTTTTAGCCAGAGTTTGGGCGTGGATTAGTCTGTTTTCCATTGCTACAGCAAAATACATGAGGCTGTATACTTTATAAAGAGAAGAGGTTTATTTAGTTCATAGTTCTGGAAGTTTAAGAGATGAAGCTGTCATCTGTTTGGCTTTGGTAAGCGCCTCATGGTAGATGGCATCTTGGTGAGAAACAAGACAGAAAGCCTGAGAAAGTGGGAAGAAACCAGTCTTGTTCTTTTATGACAGCTCCTTCTTGTGGGAACTAAATGGGGTCCCATGAGACTATGTAAGCCCTTTTAAAGTCATGGCCCCGAAAATAATGACCTCCCTCTAGGATCCACCTCTTAATGATGCCATAGCTCTTAACATTGTCACAGTGGAGACCAAACTTCCAACCCATGAACTCTTCAGGACAAACTACACCCAAACGTCAGCAGAACATTTGAAGTCAGCTGAATAGTAAACAGCCAAGTGGAGACACTGTACAGGCAGGTGGTTATCTGCCTCTGGAGTTTGGGGGCAAAGGCTAAGTTAGAGGTGTACATTTCAGAGTCACCAGCAGATAAAGGATACATGAAGCAGCCAAATTGAGGACGTCACTGAGGGGACGAGCAAAGACTTAGGAAAAGGAAGGGGGGAACTGCAAAGGGGATGAGGAGAGAGCTGCCAGAAAGCAGGAGCCAAGGACGGCAGATGTAGCTCCCTGGGAGCTGAGACAGGTTGCGTTTCAAGAAAGAGAAATGATGGTGTCTCATGCTGCGGGTCAGGAAAATGAGGCCCAACAACTGACCAGTGGATTTAACAACATGTAGGTCACAGGTAATCCTGAGATGGGGTGAACTCCAACTAAAACCAAATCCCAAGATGCAGAGGAAGTGCACAAACCATATATACTAAGCAAATGTTCTTGATGTGTATGTGCTCACTGTCCTCTTCTGAACTCTAGCTCTCCCTAGCAGCCCTACGCTACTGCTGCGGATGGTGGTCTTATTTATACCATGTGGTTGGTCCACCGTGATCCAGTAGTGGGCCTGACTTAGGAAGCTCTGCCTTTGACCTTGGGTTACCGGTCTGGAACCCGCAAGGATTGGTTGACGTCAGTGGAGTCTGAAGCTACGAGGCTGAATGAGGAGAGATTATGAGGTGGGGAGGTCACAGAGAAGCAAAAATAGGCGGAAGTTTCAAGTGGATAGAAATATTGAACGTGGGGCAGAAATTATGGCATGGAAAAATGACATTCAGATTACAGAGAGCAGTGACCACCAAGAAGCAGAAGCAAAAGCAACTCCCCGGAAGACCCAGCCGAAATGGAGACAGTGGTGGAATCACAGTGATGCGGGAACCTAGAATCAAGATACAGAAAGCAGCGTCCGGCTTCCAGAAACACCCCAGAGCTCCTGACCCTCATGAGGACCCCGTCTTCACACCTCCTTGACGCTCTCGTCCCCGTGGCTGTGGATGCCTGCGCGAAAACTCACTACTTTAACTTATTTGAACAGAAGAAAAAAATCCCCCAAATATTCCCACCACGATTTTACTGATACAGAACGTGCTCTGGACATGATTTGTTCAGAAGGTCCTGAATTAAACAAAAGAACTGAGTTAAACAAAAGAATATAAAAGCTCTAATGCGGATAGTGGACAGTGACAAGACTTACTTATAATGTGATAACAAAACACGAGTCTTTCCAGTTCCAGAGGAAAAGAATCTGCTGCCCATTGCTGTATTCTTTTCCTTATGAACACGAGAAAGAGCAGAGCTTTTCACAGAGGTGGCACCAAACAGTTCTTGCTTTGTTAGAGAGATCAAACTGTGAGCATCAAGGGGCTGGTCCCTTGGGTCCCCGAGATTTAGTGATCAGGTAATACACAACTTTTACAAGTACCCCAACATCACCAGGTCTCTGGCTGAAGTTGCATTTCTGTTGAAGTCTGTGGTTAAAAAATATTTTTTACATCAAAAGTACAAAATTCATAATGTGTTATGTTTCTGAGCACTGGAACCAAAAATGAGTGGGATCGCCCAAGGGAGCAAGAAACCTTCCAAATTAGGCCACTTGGAAAGACTTCTAGGAACTCTGGGTTGGGCACTGAATTTCCAGACCTGTTCCTGAATGGTTGACATTGAGAAAATATTTAATTTTAATACTAAAATATCACCAATTTCAATCAGATTGACTGTGGCTTCTGGATTTTTATTTTGTGCTCTGAGGGCTGTTATTCCTCTTGCAATGCTATTTACTGAACACTTAGTTCAATGCCACGGTGGAAAGGCCACACTGATCAGTCAGGACGCTCCTCCAGGCAGGAAGTGAGGCACAATGACTCAGCCCTTCGCCCTGCAGTTAGAGGTGCTGGCAGGCTTTGCAGTGAAACCACGAAGGAATTATTCTAGCTTACAGCCTATTAATTTTTACCACTTCCTTAATACAAAGAGAATTTCATTACCAATTTACCCAGCAAGTTAAATGAATACTTCCGAGAGTCATGGAGGCTGAGAAGCAGGATGAAATTTCCAGATGGGCCTGCTGATGCTGAGGTTTTCCCCTGTCATCTCATGGTCTCTCAGGAGTGACCAAAAATACCTAGTATATTCCTCATTTTTTAAACGAGAATTAATGGGAATCATTGGCCTCATAATGAATTTCCCCCCGGAAAAATGAAAATTGGAAAAAAATCCTTAAAAAGAGCCAGGAAGAGTTGGGCCCAGGGGCACAGGCCTGTAATCCGAGCACTCTGGGAAACTGAGGCAGGAAGATTGCAAGTTCCAACACAACAATTAAGTGAGAACTTGTTTAAAAAACAGAAAGGGATTAGGGGCTGGGAATGTAGCTCCATGTGAAGGCCAAGGGTTCAGTCTCCAGTACCACAAAGACCACCATACAGACAAACACACACACACACACACACACACACACACACAAAGAGCAAATGCCAGTAACAAAACCAAACCAAACTAGAACCAGGAAAAAAAAAAAAACCTTAGGGTTGTTTACATTTCTTTGCTCGGCCAATCTAATATGGCTGACGCGGCCACCTTGGGGAAAGCCTCCCTGGGCTGGGTGGCTGGTTGCACACTGACTTTGGCTCCAGGATAGCCAAGGGTGTTTACTCGGCCAACAGACCGACCCTCACGCCGTGGGCACCCTCAGCCTCTGCAGGCAGCTGTCTTCCCTACTCCTCCTCCTGCTCAAGTGCTAGGGAAACTGCGCACCCTGCTGGCACGTGGGGCATCACTCCCTGCAGGCACGCAGCGGGTGCTGGGGCACTGCCGGGCTTGGCAGACGCTCTGGCATCCCAGTGACCCGGCTCCCATGCCTGTGGTTCTGTGTTGGCTTAGCTGTGTGACTTGGACATGAAACTGGACACCTCATTACCAGGCCTCAGTGTTCTCACTGTGAAAATGAAAACGGCAGCCTGGCAGGGCTGGGCCAGGTCTGGTGGCATCACGCTCGACGCCCCTTTCTCGGATGCCAGCTTTCTCCTCTGTCTGGCTCCTCCTCTTTCTCCCCCTGCTGGTGGGGCCCGTGCTGAGGCAAAGGCTAGGCGGCGAGCCGAGGGCTGGGAGCTGCGTGGGGGATGACTCGAAGCCGGAAGAGATGGAAGAGCAGAAGGGGGAGGAGGGGATCCAAAGGAGAATGGGTTTAAAGGGAGGGGGAGGCAGGGAGAGCGGGTGCTGGGGGCAGGAAGGAAGGGCGCCCAGCTCCAGCTTGCGCGGGTGGCAGGGCGTCAGGACAGGAGGAAGAGGCGCCCAAACTGGCACATGCCCGGAGGTGGCAGGCTTGAGGACAGAAATTGGGCTGATGGCAGATGACACGGATGAAACGCCAAAATGGGCCCGTCCATCGTGCGGTGCTACTGACTGCAGCTTGTGTGCCCACGTCCAGCCTCTGGCATGGATGACCGTGAACACCGCCACTGAGGACTTCCCTTCCATGCGTGCGTGCTACAGTTTCACACGATGATTTATTCAGCTATCACTTTGTGTTTTCCTTGCTGTTGCTCCTTCTGGTGTCTCTCCCCCCACCCCATCCCCTTTCTACCTTTTAGGCTGTCTTGACTTATGATAGGGATTGAGGGACAGCTTTTCAGGGGTACACTTTTATTTATTTATTTTTACACAGGGTCTCACTCTGCAGTCCAGGCTGGTCCTGAAATCACTATGGAGCCCAGGCTGGCCTTGGACTCATAGCAAAGGCCTCCCTAGTACTGAGATTACAGGCATGCAGTACCATGCCCGGCTTATGTGGTGCTGGGGAATCGAATTCCGGTACGTAGTGCTTGACTTAGAGCTTGCTAGGTAAGTGCTTTATCGGCTAATCCATTCCTCCAGCCCACAGGCATACACTTTCAGATGGGAAGAAGTAGACACCTTTATAAATGGGGATCAGAGATTCCTCACATTTGGAAATAAGATTGAAATGTGCTTGGATTTTGCAAGTAATAAAGCAGGCACTGTCCCATCATTGTGGCCAAGCCCACAGAGGAAAGGAAGGGACTCAGAGAGAGTAGCTATGAGCGGTAGCCCAGGAGGCCAGGCCCTCCACTTAGGGACCAGGTGGGCTGGGGCACAGTGTGGGTCCTGGCAACCACCCTGGTGGACTGAGGCTAAGGCCCAACTCAGGCTTTCTAGACACCACAGATAGATCAGCGATTCTTGTGGAATCTAGAAACAGGAGGCGACCCCACAAGGCTGATACTGAATTTCTCGGCATGCAGGCAACGTGATTTAATACAATTTAGAACAATTTAGAATGCGAATATACTCCATGTCCTAGAGAACAATCCGTCACCACTAAATACATATTACCTCATTAAAAACTCGCACGAATCCTGTGAAGTAGGTATTACTGCCATTCCCATTTTGTGGAGGACATTGAGCCCCGAAGGGTTTGGTAACTGGATTATTCCACGCTCAGCAGTAGCTGAGTAGAATTTTAAGCTCACTTTCTTGCTTGGAATCACTCTTCCTCAAAAGATCATCCTTCCTCCCCACCCCCACAACTTCGTTATGTTTCGATGGTTTTGAAGTTTTCCTTCTTGGATCTGACTAAACCTTTATTTTTGAAGTACTTTCTCCTGATTATGAGAAGCTGAATTCATCAGTAATGTCGCCTGTGTGGCTGCACCTGGTTACCACACCTGGAGCCTACAGTTCCCTCAGGGGGCCTAAAAGCTGCCCACATCTTTCTGCCCAGCACCCCACCCCCACCTAGGCTATGGACCCACGAGTGTCCTGTCATTTCCCTTCCCAGTGAACAGGTAAGCTATTTCCCCTTTGGAGAGCACAGAGGGACATTTAAGGTGTCACTCGTTACATGCCCCCAAACCTACTGGCTCTCAGGACCAACGCAGGACAAGGGATTTCAGGTTCAGCGTTATTAAAAAACTTGAAAGAAAAATGACAGAAAGAAACACCCACAAGAGAGTCCTTTGTAACAATTTGGTAACCTGAACAGAAAAACCTTTCATAATCTCCCTGGGAGAGCTCAAGTGTTTCTCCTCCTCAGCCTCCAAGGAGGGATGGCAGCAGGTCAACCCCGAAACAAGATGACCTATTCCACCAGCCCTAATCCGGGAGGAAGGAAGTGGGGTCTGGTTTCCACGGTTGCTTTAAAAAGAAATCAGAGCTTTGTTTCTCAGGATTTCTCTTCCAGCAGTTCTAACACACGGTGATTTGCTTTGGCAGGAGAAGAACCTTCCGAAGACAAAGAGCTGTTTCAAGGCCCCGCGTCGTCTCACTCCACGGAGCCCTCGGAGCTGCGCGTTGTTCCGCATATGGCCACCAGGTGGCGCCAGAGGAGCCGAGATTGAGGTGAGGCTGTCGCTTCCAACGTCTTCCGGGGACTGGGGCCACCTGAAGAGGGGACTGAGGAAGAAGTGTAGGGCCACCTTCGTCCTCATGCTACGTTTAACGCGGATGGCCCCTGTTTCCTCTCTCTTGTGTGAAGAAGGATAAAACCATGTTTTAGAAAAAACGTTTTAATCAGGGAAATGTTATTTTTATTGTCATAGTAAAGAACATCTGAGTTAAGCGGGGAAATGCAGCTTCCTTTTTGGGCCATCTGCTGTATTCCTTGCACCTTACAGAAAGAGCTTTGCCCTTCTGTACTTGGCCCCCTCCGCCTCTAGCACCTCCACGGTCGCTCCTAGGCATCCAGGCATCCTGGGAGCTCTGTGTTCAGCCCCACCCCACCTCTCTCCCTAGGGACCTGGCTTTAGGGGTGAGCCCCTCCCCTCTTCTGCTTGCTTGAATAAACTTGCTTAGAAGCCAGCGTCTTCAAAATCAAAGTAAATAAGAAAAAGGACGCACACCTTTACTCAGCCCTCCACCTTCCCCTTTAGCAACTTCTTCAACAAACTTTGGGACAAGTCTGTCCTTTCCTCCCTTCCTCTCACTGCCCAAGTTCAAATCTAGAAAAACCCTGTAGCCACTTTTTTTTTTTTTTTTTTTTTTTTGAGACAGGGTCTCTTTCTGTATTCCAGGGTATTCCTGAACTATATGGTTCAAGTTGGGTTCGAACTCAAGCGATCCTCCTGCCTTAGCCTCCTGAGTGCTGGGTTAGAGGGGTGCACCATCATGCCTAGCTAATTTTTTATGTTGGGCTGGGGATTTGAACCTAGGGCCTTGTGCATGCATGGCAAGCACTCCAACCACTTAACTACATCGCCAGCCCCTTTTGTTGCTTTTCTTATCTGGCTTCTTTCCCTGACTCGATATGAACGATCCTGATTTCCTTGAATTCCTTCTATCTTTGGTATCTGGGATACTCACATCCCTTAGGTTTCCTCCCAGCCCCTCCTCTCCGTGGCCCATGATGGGATCCATTTCCCACACACTGTGCCGGGTGTGGAAAGAAGCCCAGAATCTCCACTGTAGCAGAACTTGGACTTGGGAGGCAAGGTGACTTGAGCCATCAATTATTTGTATTAAGAATAGCTCTGGCCAGTGTTCTGAGCATTGAGTAAGTTCCCATGATCAAAGGATTCAAGCAGGGGTGGTGGGAGGGGAGGCTGGGAAGAGGGAGTGTATGGAAGGTCCTCTGTGCAGGGCTAGCATCCTGGACCCAAACTCACAGACCCGATTTTCATGAATGGGGAGGCTGACCGGTGTCCACTGCAGGGGGAGAGCTGAGAGTGGTCACCATGCATTCCTGGGCTCCTTCAGGGCTTGCCTGATGCCCCAGATACCTATTGCTGCATAACAAAGCCATTGAAAGCTTCACTGAAGCAGCAGGTCATGAGATCTGCAATTTGGTTAGAGATCAGGGGGTGGAAACCGTGGCTCAGCTCTGTTTCACATGGAATCTGCCCAGGCATCTCCACCACAGGATAGAAGACCCACTCCCAAGAATAGTACCTTGTGATTGGGAAACTGAAGTTAGCTGTTGCCTGGGAGATCAAGGTTGGTTGATCACTGGAGGCCTTGGTTCCTGCCTTACTGACTTCTCTGGAGTCTGCTTGGACTTTTTCAGGGTTTAGTATTTGAGTGTTCAGAGGCAGAAATCTCAAGAGACAGGAAGCAGCAGTCGACAGCTCCTTAAGACCTGGTAGGAGATTGGCTCATGTTGCGTCCACCATTTTCTATTGATTAGATGGTGCCAGAGCCCAGCCAAGTTCAAGAGAAAGGAATAGAGACACTACCTGTTGCTAGAGGGTGTGTCAAAACTTGGGGCTGTGTTTGGAAACACACATAAAGTATGGGCTTTGACGCATTCTCCATCTTCCTCATCTTTCCTGGGAGTCTTTCAATCCCATTCTTTGCAGGTTGAGCCCGAATGAGGACAGTCATAAGAGTGGAGCCTAGTGCGCTGTGATCGTGGGCTTATTCTTTCCTTTCTTTAACCACCTCAATGCTCAGTACTACTTCTCTGTGGGTGTGGTTAAGCTTGCAGAGGAAAGAAAGGCTGTCAGGACAGGAGGGTGGAGAGACAGAGTGCCTGAGTTTCAAGGTCTTCTTAGCCCTGTGGCTCTTCCACTTGTGTACAAGAAGATGATCTGGGTGAAGGGAGGATGATGATCAGAGTGTGGAAATAAGAAGTGAGTATGTTTGAGTGCCTCAGGCCCAGGGCGGCCTGATGACAAACTGAAGCTGAATTCCTGTCCCCCTCTTGTTGTTATGAGTAGATTATTATTATTATTTTTGAGACAAGGTCTTGTCCTGTAGTCCAGGCTGGAAATGAGTTCACTATATATCCTTGGCTAGCCTTGAACTCATGGTAATCCTCTTTCCTCAGCCTCCTGAGTACTGAGATTACAAGCAATTGCCTTCATGCCTGGCTGATTTTTAGGTGGTGTTGGGGAATCAAACCAGAGCCTTGCAATTGTTGAGTAAGTACTCCAAAAACTGAGATATGTCCCCAATCCTTGATTGGATTATTATTATTGGATTGCTTTTAAGTTTCTTTTCCTAGTTTTTTTTCCCCATTTATCTTAAAGTAATAGAAATTCTTGTTCATGAGGCCTTGCCAGGCCAAACATCCCTCTGAGGTTGGTGATGAGGAAGTGAGACCTCGTGCCAACTAAGCGGGACATCTGTGCAGCCTATCTTCAACTGAAGCCACTAATTTACCTTCCAAACGGTGCCAAGCAACTATCGGGGGTAATGACTCTGTCTCTTTCCAGACCCAGACCAATTTTGAGCCCGTGACCTTGAGTAACACTCTACCTCCCATAGCTATTCTGTGAAGGGGAGAATGATAGCGAGTCACTGGAGTGACTCTTTCCAATTATGAAGGTGACAAAGGACATAAATATACCAAGCACTGAGACCTGCAGAGTGAGAGTGGCTCAGTGCCAACAACCGCAGTGGCCTTTTTGCACCAATTAGGTACATTTTCCTGTAATAATCTTCGTTTTGCAAACACTGAATTAATCTCCTTTCCACCTGCACACACATGCGCTTCTGCCCTCATCAGACCCAGAGCTCGGCAGGTCCTTCGTTTGAGGAGGATTTATAAAGTACAGGGAGTAAGGTGAACGTTAATTTAAAAGAGCTTCCACTCAGAAGGACAAGAAAGTCCAAGATGTCACTATCTGTGAGCTTGGGATTCAGGAAATATTCCTTCAGGGATTCTGTCTCTTTCAAAAATTCACCACATGACCTGTGGACAGTCTGTCGAGGGTGTGATTCAGCTCCATTGGAAAGGTCTCAACTGAGAAGACTGGGGAAATTTTGAGGGATTTTCAGCCAGATCTTATAGAGGGGTGTGATTTAGAAGAAGTGAAGGAGGTCTCTGCAGCATGCAGTGCAGAGGAGAGATGAAAAGGAGTGGTGGCGAGGAGGAGGCCTGTGGTGACGGAGGGGCACCACTTTGGGATCTGACTGGCCAGGGTTCTCTGGCAAGACCCTCTTTAAAATTTCAGTGCTAGTGTCTGAAAGGCAGGATTGAAATAACTGTACCACACGTTCGTCAGTTACTCAGATCAAGACTCAGCTGTCAGCCAGGCATGGTGGTAGGTGCCTGTAATCCCAGCACACTGGGAGACTGAGGCAGGAAGATCAATAGTTCAAGCCTAGCCTCTCTAACTTGCTCTCTCTTTCTTTCTCTCTCTCCCTCCTTCTTTCTCTCTCTTTATGGCAGGGCCTCCCTATGTAGTTCACACTGGCTTTGAACCCAATATGTAGCCCAGACTCATGATCCTCTTGTCTCAGTCTCCCAGCTACTGAGGTCATGTTAAATTGATGGCAACTTTTAGGAAAGGAATTTGTGTTCAAAGATCTATGGTCTTTGAGCCAGCTTTTTTAGCAGCAGTGAACTCATCTTTAAGCAGTGTCTAAAGTTGGAGCCAAGCAGAGCGAGTATCAGCAAGGAAAGGCTGGTAGTGGGGGCTGTAGGGTGATGAGAAGGAAGGGGTCCCGTGTGGGGAGAGGAGGGTGGAACAGAGTGTTGGGTCTCACGTGGGGCAAAGGGGCATTTGCATAAGAGGCAGTAGAGGAAGTGACCAGGGAAGGGTCTCAGGGTTCAAGCAGCATAGTGGTGGGGAGGGCAAAGGGAAAGTGGACGCAGAGAGGAATATTGCTCACTAACAACTGTGGACAGCACAGACACCCTGTGCAGCCCTGGGTGGCTGGTAATGCAGTCCTGCAAGTTTTGTAAACTTTGAACAATATTGTGTGATTTTTAACAATGTTTTTCATGACTCTATTGTGTGTCACCCAAGCATGGACTGTGCAGGGGACAGCAGGATGCCATGTAGAGGAAACCAGGGCAGTGCCCATGGCACCTCCTGTGCCCGCCATACACTTGAATTGACAGCCATGTGTATCAGGTGTTATAGGAACCTGTCCAACTGGGCAAGAGAAATGCAACTACTACCCATCATGCAGGTGTCCCAAAGGCTGCCATGCATACACGAAACACGAAATGTGAACACTTGCTCAGGATTAATTTGTCATGCTACTGGGAGCAAAAGTCATGCTGAAAAAAAATATGCAAGCCCTAAATTCATTGTCTGTAGTGTCCCCAAAGTCATCTTATGCAGGAAAACTTAAACTCTCAGATGCCCTGTCATAGCTCAACCTACCTACACATGTGTTTGCTTTTGAGAATGGAAGTTTATTGCTTTTAAGATGACATGTAAGTTTTCTTATTTAAATATTAAACAGTCTTGTTACTTCATAGCATAATTTACTAGGTTGAAGTATAAAAAATAAAGCTCTGTAACTTAAATACATTAATCATTTTATTTAGACCCAAAACAGTATCTTGTGGCCGAAGATAATTCTTTTTCAGCCAATGTTACTGGCTGCTTAGGACTACACTTAGGTTTGTCTTTTCACCACTGACCAATCTAAGAAAGCAATTTATTTTGGTTAAAAATAAAAAAGGAAAAAAGATTTTATTCAAAGCTAGCTTTGAGGAGATGGAGGGGCCACTGGCCTTCAATCACCATCTCATCCATTACGGCATTTTTTTTTGTTTTGTTTTTTTGTAGCAAGAAACAGTGGGGACAGGGAAGACAATGAGATCATAGACATATCCAGGCTCTTTTCATCCGTTCCTGCACCCCAATTTCTTTCTTCCTTGCTCAAGAAATTTAAGTTGGATTTTTGACTCTTGTTGCCTGTATCTGCACTTTGTCCCTTAATACAAACATAGGAGAGGTGGAGTGGTTAAGGCCCTTGGCCTGAAAAAGGGTATAGAGGCCATTTCTTTGTAAATGAAATGCTCTCTCTCTCTCTCTCTCTCTCTCTCTCTCTCTCTCTCTCTCTTTCTCTCTCTCTCTCTGTTCTCCATGTGTGTGTCTATTAATGGGGATCGAGGCCAGTGCCTACACTACTGAACTATATCTGGAGCTCATTTTTATTTTTGATTTTTGTGACGGGTTTTCCTAAGTTGGGTTTGAACTTATGATCCCTTTGCCTCCAGCCTCAGCCTCCCAGTGTGCAGGGTTTCACAGGTCTGTGCCACCAGCGAGGCTAAATAAATCAAGCTAATTTAAAGTTCCATTGTGACATACTGGTCATAAATAAATACAGCCTAGGCAACTCAAAAGATTGAACACCTGTGGTGTAGAGGATGAGGGGAAGCTGTTGGAAAGCAATGGTAACTACGGAAGCCAAGATGTGGAACTGAAAATAGGGTTATCGCTGGTATGGTGTGGTGGTGCAGGCCTGTCACCATAGTGCTCTGGGAGGTTCAGGCCAGAAGATCTCAAGTTCAAGCCCACCCATGGCAACTTTGCAGCTTAGTGATACCCTGTCTCAAAATTTAGAAAAGGGCTGGGCTTACAGTTGGGCGAGAAGGCTCTGTGTCCAATCCTTTCAATCCCAAATCCCAAGGGGTATACGTTAAGGGGTTGGGACTTCTAGTGTGGCATTCAAAGTCACAAACTTTACAAATGAAAAATACCCTCCCTTTATTGTCTTATTTTATATTTTAAAAAAGATTAATGAGGTTGAGCTTCTTTTTCATCTGCTTTTCCTCAATTTTCAGTTAAATGCTTGTTTATATTTTGCTGTTAAGAGTTTTTAGAATTTCTTTTTTACTTTTTTAAACAATAAGTTTATTATGATAAAAACCCACATAACATAAATTTTAACTTTTTTTTGTAAATACGTGAATTCCAAATTCTGTTACACATTAGAGCTATGGGGTTTGGGGAATAAGTGAGTGGAGTTTTTAGAATTTTAATAAATTTATCCTTTCCTAAGTCAGAATGATGACTGTATTCCCAGTTCTTCAGTTTTAGATTATTTTACAGGCAGATTTGAGATATTTTGTTTGCTCACATCTATCAAGTTTTTTTTCTTGGTGTTTTTCTGGGTTTTGTTTTGTATGAAACAACTTTCTCAGCTATTTTAAATGATTTTTTCCCCCATGGACTTTCTGATTCCTTGTGTAGGTTGAAGATGTTTCCTTTGTTTTTCTTCCTTGTGGACAAGCTCTTGCTCTAAGCCCAGGCTGGTCCTGAACTCACTATGGAGCCCAGGCTGGCCTCGAACACATAGCAATCCTCCTGCCTCCGCCTCCTGAGTGCTGGGATTACAGGCATGCGCTACCACATCTGGCTCATGTGGTGCTGGGGAATTGAACCCACGGTCTTGCACTTGTTAGGCAAGCACTCCAACTGCTGGGCTCTGCCCCCAGCCAGTTTGAAGGTGTTTATGTACCTGGAGCACAAGGGGATTTCTGCGCTGTGGCAGCAGAGCCCAGGTCTCTGCACTTTCTCCAGCAGAACTGGGAGTGAGAAGAGCAGGGCCGCTGGCTACCTGAACGGGGCCAGTGCTCCACCCCCCGCCCTCCCCCCCCCCCACCCCCCCACACGCACAGACTCCGCGGCTCCATTTCCAGTGAGATAGGGAGGAGTCGAGGTGGTCCATCTGTGAGAACCTGCCTGCCCGAGTACATACCTAATGAACCTGAAGAACTGTGCTGTCCCCCGCCGGGTGCCTGTCTCACGAGGCCGGGCTTTGGGATGGCAGGCAGCCACTGGGCCCCTGCGTTTCTCCTTCTACCACATGGCAGAGGGCAAGGGTCAGGATGGTTCCCAGCTCTGCAGCTACCAGGCCGCAGCCAGGCAGCCCAAAGGGCTTGCAGAAGTGGGGAGCAGAGGCTCGGGTTCAGGACCGACCCCCACACTCTCCTCCCTGGGGATCCATATTGCTCCTAGAATGTGACCACAGACTTTGTAAGCATAAGGGATGATCTCAGATGAACCCTCTCAGGGCCTGCCAGACTATTTTAGACTTAATGTCCCAACAGGATTATTACTGTTGTTGTTATTATTTTTTGAGACAGAGCTAAGCTGCCCAGGCTGGGCTTGACCTTGTCTCCCTCCTGCCTCAGCTGCCTAGAGTGCTGAGATTCTGCGTGTGCCACCGTACTTGGCTTTCACTTGCTTTTTAAGTAAATGGATGCAAACTGACAATTACAGAGAGTTCGTGGCTCTGGATAAGTGGAAGCCAGCCACTTGACAAAGAGTAGGTTGATGAGTCGGCGTGGCCAGGGACCAAGGGGCAAGTCCAGCCAGCCCGCAGGTCTGCCCAGCGCAGGGCGGGGCTGTGTTCGGAGCTCCGGCAGAACTGCAGAGCAGAGCAGGGTCGGATGCTCTGGCCTCAGCCTTTGCTCAGGAGACTGGGGAAGGGTGCGGGCTCGAGCCAGGAGCCCCAGCTGCCCACGAGCTGGCCAGCTAGCGTCTCTCCTGGGTCTGCTGCTAGGGACAGTATGTGATTAAGCCACAAATTCCCATACTGTCTTCTTTTCCTAATATTTATAGCTTTTGCTTGTGCTGGCCAGGTTTGGTTCATGCTTTCGGCTTGCACCCACAGCCAGCCCTTCATCCTTACTGTCACAGATGGCACCACAGCCTCTTCCCGTCTGATTTGGACGGAAGGAAGGCCTTCCTGGAGCAATGTGAGCACAGAGGCTCCACTTGAGGGGGTAATTACCTGCATTTCTCATCCCTTCCTGGCTACTGTTGTCAGGTCTCCTCAGAGAACCCCGGGGCTCCCTCTCCTCCAGAACCCCCACTCCTGCCTACCTGTCTGTCCCCTTCTCTTCTTTGCCAACTCGTGTCTTCCCCCAGCTTGCAAATGTCCATATTCACTAAACAGTGTGTCAACAGCACTGGGTTCTGAGCATCCCTGTTATCTCAGCATCCCCTCCCCCTGCTCAGACACACTCATATGTGGGATGGAAATAGTTGAAACACCTGTGTTGGAGATAGGAGGGTCCTTCGCATCTTCTCTGTTAGGTCATCGTGTTGGTTAGCTTTCTCCTTGTGACACGAAGTACCTGACTCCTCCAACGTAAAGGTGGAGTATGTATTTTGGCTGATGATTTCAGAGGTTTCAGTCCACGGTCACTGGCTGCAAGGCAGGAATGTCGTGACAGAAGGACATGGTGGGGGGAAAGTTGCTCAATTCGCAGCAATCCATAATTCTGGAAAGAGAGGGCAGGGGAAGAGCCGAAGAAGAAGGGGCCAGGAAATGGCTGCATCTCTCAGGTTGCATCCTCGGGCCTCACTTTCTCGGGCTAGGCCTTACTGCCTAAGCTGAGGCAACTAAGAAAAGAGATTAGTGTTTTCACCATCCAATCACCTCTCCAGGAATCCCTTCAGCCAGTCAAGATTAACTGGCACATTGTATACATCTTCCATTGTGCCTAGTCTTTCTGGTCAACTCTTTCAAAACCCTGTTCGGGGAGGGTTGAGCATGGGCCTCGCATGCCCAAGGCTCCAGTTTCCAGCCCTATTTCCACGAAAAAACAAAACAAGCACTATTCTAGTAGCCAAACTCTCTTTAAAAACCCACCTTTCTGCCCTCAGACATGGTTTATCTCAATAACTTTTCTGAACTTCCTCTAAAGCCAGTAATGTTGTTATTGTTGTGGTATTATATTACATGATAATTATTGAGTTACTTGTCTGTTCTGCTCTCTGGGTTCTATGCTCCTCATCTTATTTATTTTATAATCTTAATAACATATTTTGTTCTCTGATTGATCTTTGTACATCCAGGACCAAATATCATTCCTGACCTTGAGATTCTTCTTTTATCTCCCTCCAGACCCTTTCTGTGAGTTCTCATACTCACGCCTCTGTTGTCTCACTTTTCCTGTTTCTGTATGTCTGCCCCAGCAAGATGAGGTTTCCTTGGGACTCCCGCTGGAAGTGCTGAGCACACAGGGATTCGCCAGCTGTTTTTACGTGTTTCATGGAGTTTGTTTCAAGGACACAGTTCCTAATAATAGGTGTACTAGCAATCGAGTCCAGCTCTTGAACATGACTGGAATGAATCAGGGAAGAGTACCTGGGGAAGCAGGGCAGAAGCCCAGTCCAGGCTGTCCCCCGGAACAGAGGCTGCACTGTGAGGAATCTCAGCATGGCTGCTGGCATTTCCAGGCAATGGCTGTCATGGTCTCCACCCAGACAGTACAAGAGTAGGAGAGTTTCTCTAACAGAAGGAATACCTGTCTGGGCAGGAGAAGAGGGAGACACAGTTTACTTAGGAATATTTTAATATTAACCTGAAAATAATATTGCAAACAAAAGAAGAAATGGCATAATAATTTCAGAACTGCTATTGTTTAAAGGTTATTTTGTCCCCCAAAGGTTCATGTGATGGAAGCTTAGTCTCCAACGTGGCAATTGGAGCTCTTGGGACCTATACCTGGTGAGATTTAGTGCGAAGTCTTAGATCAGTTGGGGACATGTCCTGTGTCCTCATGGTGATCTGTGGAATATTTCCCAGGCTTTCTATTTGGTGATCTCATCTCTCCCTCCTACACACTCTCCCACTGTTGCCATCCACCATGAGGTTACACAGCCAAGTAGGCCCTTGACAGAGTGTGCACCATATGGTTTAGACTTTCAACCTCCAAAACTATGAACTAAATAAACCCTTTTATAGAGTTAGCCTGCTCTCAGGTATTTCATTATAGCAAAATGGACTAACACAAGAACCAAACATGAACTGTTATCTTAGATAATTAAGAAGAATTTCCCCTAGCATAGATATGATGAAACTGATCCAAGAGGAGGAGAGAACTGACCAATATGGAAAAAGAAAGGACACAGAAATTAGACGTTGAAACAGGAGCAGAGTGGGAAGTGTCCACTACTTTAATTTTAACCAGTGTACCCAGAATAAACCTAATCAGTGCTTCAAGAAATTCGTGATGCTAAGATGGACTTAAACACTTATTTACCCATGAAACCCTATCCTCTCATAAGTCTGTGATATGACATCATGGAAGAAAAACCCATTAGAGAAACTATGCTAATCTGCCCATGTGAATAGCAGACAGCCAGAACATTCCACTCTCTTTGCATATAATTTTAATTTCTCACTGTGAGTCTCATTTGGGTAAAATCTCCAGCTTAAGCTATCAGTGTTATTTCCTTGAATACATTTTATCTTCAAATTCAATTCTCTATGAGAATCCTTCATTTGGAAAGAACCTTAAATAGCATTTAAAATAATTCAAAACAAAACACATCATACAACTGACTCTGCAGAGCTTGCTATCTGGTAACTCACAAAACATTTTCACACTAGAGATATGTTTTGTTTGCCTGTGTGGTGTTTTGTTTTGATTTTTGCATGGTTTTAAAAGTTTAAACATTTAGAGATTTCTCATAGAAATCTAAATTTCCACGTTGACTTGAAAAAACAGAAAGGTATTGCATCCCTGTGCCCATCAGCCTGCATGGCAACAGTCAGCAGGTGCTGGCTGAGGACACCCTGTCCCCTGAGATAGGGCAGCTTATCTCCAATTTACAGGCTCGACAGATTCTATTGTCTGTTAAAGACTTTTCATTCATTTACGTAACTGGCCTGCAGTTCATCATGGAGAAATTTTATTCAGCCAGTAATTCTCTTGTTGCTTTTTGTTAGGGAAAAAGGTCCTTATGTAAATGCTTCACTTAATTATGGATTATAAAAAAAGAGCATAGGTTACAGAAAAACCAAGGTGAAACTTGACTCTGCTACAATTAAATCTATAACAGGAAGTCCTTTTCAAAGTCTCATGCATGTGGATTTAAATACACGTGGTATATCCATGTTATCTTTCCTGGGTTTTACAACTGTACTTATACTTGAATATAAATTTATGTTGAATTATATAATATTCCTTGCAAATCTGAATGGTTGGAGTTAAGAGAAGGAACTTCTAAATTTGAAAACAAGAATTTGGGCATATTTAATGCTTTTGGAAATTCATATTGATGGTCAAGACCATGTTTTCATTGTCATAATTGAAATGTATTTTGGTTTGTGAGTCAGTCTAGCATTCGAGTTACATACTACAGTCAAAATTCTCCATGCAACACTTTCCTCTTCCTGAGGTGCTTTGTAAAGGAGCAGGCATAATAAAGATGTTTCAAATCTCAGTTATTCATAGCCTTGTTCCCAAGCCAAGGATCCAAGAGAGCCTGAAGTTTCACATCAGCCATTTGTAATATGAACCTTAAATCTCCCTTTTACCTAGGAGAACAGTAGTGTTGCTATCTCGAGCCACTTCCAAGTCAGGACAGAACTACACTGAAATACTACCAGGGATTGTAGTATTTACTAGGGGTATACCCAAGGAGGCAAAGGCACAAGAATTAATGCGGATATAGTGGAGGTGGTTTTCAACAAGTTGGTAGGGCGAATACTAAGAAGACTTTCTTTCTTTGCTTATTATTTGGGAGTTCAAGAGAGCTATTTGTCAGGTCTTTTTCCACTGCTTCCCACTAGCTGGAAAGACAGGCAAGGCAGAAGTTTATTATAACCTCGTAAGCCAGCAAGAGTTAGTAAAAATGTCAGCAGAGATGTCCCCATACACGGCATTTGGATGTGAAAAAATGTAAAACCATCTTGGCTCAGTCCCAGTACCTGGAGAGACTAAGAGAGAAAGCCAGAGGATCACAAGTTTGAGCCCAGTCTGTGCAACTTTGTGGCTTAGGGAGTCCCTGACACAGAATCAAAAATAGGAAAGGGCTGCGAATGTAGCTCAGTGTGGAGGCCCACGCTTGATCCCCAGTACCACGAATAAAATAAGACGAAAAAAACCCAAAACAAAACATGAGGATCCTATGTGTTAACGGAAGTGATGGGAAGCGATGGCTTCCTGCTTCTGAGTTCTTCCCACTCCCATGTATATGGAGCACCACGTAGGGGCGGCTTGTTGCCTTAACACGAGGGTAGTTGTAATTCTTAGTTCCTGAACCAGTTCTGAACAGACGCCTGGCTCCTTCTGGTCTGCGGAGAACGAATTTTTCCTCCAGCCCCATCACAACTGTCCTCAGTGGAGCCCTCTTACAGGTGACTTTAAGCCAGGGAAAAGGTGTTAACTCAGTGGTTGCTCTGCACCCCGCCCCCCGCCCCCCAGTTCTAACCACTTTAAGTGGTTAGTTTATTTGATCTTTACTCACTCCACTTTTTTTTTTATTTTTTTGAGACAGGGTCAGGCTCTGTAGCAAGGTCTGGTCCTGAACTCCCTATGGAGCCCTGATTGATCTAGAACTCACTGGCAGTCGTCCTGCCTCTGCCTCCTGTTTGCTGAGATTACAGGTGTGCAGCACCACACCTGACTATAATGTGGTGCTGGGGGTAGAACCTGCTGATGGTTGCAGTGCCAGGCACCAATTCTGCTGGGCCTCCGCGTGAGCTCGTGTCTCCACAGGCTTGAAGAATAAGCCCCGGGAGGTGGTAGGCAGGCTGCGAAGAGAACCCTTTGTTGGAAAGCTTACAGAAGGGGAAAGACAGACAGGAGGGTAAAGCTCCTGCTGAGCAGAGGGGAACCTGGAAATGTGGGTCACCCACGTGGCTCGCTGTCTAGCAGTTTTTATAGTGTAGCTGGGTGAGGGGCTGTCCTATGCTAAGCAGGTTGGTTGCTAGGCCTGGTTGCTAGGTTCCCCACCATTAAGCTGCTGCTGAAGCCCACCCTTGTGCCCTTCTCCCTCAAGGATCTTTCACTGCATTGTCTTTTAGCTCCTTAACGCTTGATCATTAAGTAGTTCTGGGGAGTCGTCAGCTATAGACTATTCGGAATTACAGCCAGACGCCTTTTCTATAATCCTGCTTTCCAGGGGATTCTCCATTTCTGGGAGACCCTGTATCCCTAACTGCCTACAGCCCCATGTCTCCTCTCACAAGCCTGTGGCCTCACACTCCCTGGCAAGCTCTCTAATCACTGTGCTACACCCTCAGCAATCCCACTGCTTTCACCTGCAATTTACAGACGAGAAAATCAGCACAGAAAGGTTAAGTAACCTGTCCAAGGTCATACACATCAGAGGTGAAGTAGCCAGTACAGACCAGGCTCTAGCTTTAGATTCTGGAACCCAAAGAAAGTGGCAGAAATGAGGGACCTGTGCAAATGTGCATGTGGCTAGGAGCACCTTCATATTAGGGTGATGCTAAAGAGAAAAGGAGGGGATAGCACAGTGGTTAAAGTACTTGCCCAGCAAATGCAAAGCCCTGAGTTCAGTTCCCCAGCACCACATAACCTGAGCGTCATGGTGCATGCCTGTAATCCCAGCACTCGTGAGGCAAAGGCCAGCCTGGACTACACAGTGAGTTCAGGACCAGCCTGGGCTATAAAGCGAGACCCTGTCTCAAGAGAGAGAGAGAGAGAGAGAGAGAGAGAGAGAGAGAGAGAGAGAGAGAGAGAGAAGGAGGTGCAAAGTTAGCAGGCGATTCAATAGATGATTGTGAGAAGAAAAACCAAATGGAAGGGAGAAAGATTACTTCAAAAAAGATCACTTCCAAGATGAAGCCACATCCACAGTCATGGTCACTATCCCTTGTGGTACCCTTGTTTGCTGACAGTCACATTGAGGACTGTCAAGCCTTCCTCAGGTGGAGGAGGGGAACACTTAGCATGGTGGGATGATCTGTTTTGATCAAGACCTTTAGCCTACAATTTATCTACTAATGTCAAACGAGACAACAACTTGTGCTAGTAAACTAAAAAAAAAAGACAGGAAAGAAGCAAGGAAGGGAGAAAGGGAGGGAGGGAGAAAGAAAGAAAAGGAGAAAGGAACGGAGGAAGGAAGGAAAGAAGGGAAAAAGGAGGAAAGGAAGGAAGGAAGACGAGAAGGAAGAAAGGAAGGGAGGAATGGAAGAGAAGAAGGGGGTAGAGGAACTCCACTTGTATCTTCTTGGAATCCCAGCTGAGTTTGACAATTAAATTGCCACAACGCACATTAACAGGAGAAAAGCCTGTCACAGGTTTTAAGTGGCATGGGAGTCTTCATAAAGAAATGAAGACCCAAAGAAATAATTACAGCCAATTGCTTATCAATGCTGATCACCTAGAATGACACAGTCTTGCAACATCGCAATCCCAAACCCAAATGTTGAAATCCCAAAGATCAAAGTCTCTACAGCTTAAAACTGGCAAAATCCAAAATCCCTCTGTCTTAGTTACCTTCCTGTTGCTGTGACTTAATGCCTGAACACACAAATTAGGGGAGTTTATTGTAGTTTACAGTTTCAGAAAGTCACAGTCCATTAACAGGTGGGTGGCTGGAAAATGGTTGAATCATAACGGTGGGGCCGCAGTTAGAGCCAGAGCCAGAGGGAGACAGAGGTCCTCACAGCAGCATGGCAGAACTGAGAGGTCTGGGGGCAAGGGAGGAACCAGCACACACCCCTCCAGGTCAAGCCCCAAGCACCTGCCCATTCCAGCCAGACCCCACCTCCCATCAGTACACAGTATCCATAGGAACATGACACTTTGGGGAGACACTCAGATCCAAGACACAACACCCTCTTACAATTCTTAAAGACTAAAATTCCAGATGTTGAAATCTTGAAAACTGAAATCCCCAAAACTGCAATGCTCCTGAGAAAAAGCTGAAGAGATGGAAAGCTGAATTCTGGGGAAGGGACTGGCTTGCCAATTCAGCAAAATTTTAGTTTAAAAATTTGTTATTGGCATATATTGACCTTTCTTTCAGTTGATAAAATTCCAGGAGTTTTAATGACCTAAGACCACTTGTCTTTTAGAAGCCAGGGAAGGCGGTGACTCAGGAGCACTTAGGAGCATAGTAGGATAAGAAAACAAACAACGGAGCTGCTCCTACTCCACCTGTCGGGTGTCCCCAAGTCTGTGGTCTGTGAGTGGGCGTGTGCAGAATGGAGCAATGTGGAAACACGGTGCAGAAGATGGAAAATAGGTGTGTGCGTGTCGGTGAGCAATCAGAATAAAAAAGAAAAAGAGTACCATTTAGAAAGTGAATGTGAATGTATTCTCCAAGGAGAGCCAGGCCCTAAAACACACCAAAAAAAAAAAAAAAAAAAAAAAAGCAACTATTTATCTTGGTGAAAGGTTCCAAGGCATAGTTAATGATTTTGAATGTTGGCCAGGTCTAATAGACTACTTCTGTGTAATTGCTCATAATCAATTCTGGAATAGATTATGTCTAAAGACATTGTAAATGTCTTTTAAGAAATCTTTTTACTATTTTTTCAAGAACTATATTTTTGTATTTTTGAGATTTTGACTTTTTAAGGATATTAGTCACTTTGTTATTTTAGGATTTCAACATTTGAGATTATGATATCTGGGATTGTGCTTGGGGAATTATGTTCCAGACCCATTAACTATATACTAGATTGAATAAACAATAATTAGCTATGTAGAGATAACTAAATTATGCGGGGAGGCTTTTTAAAAATCAGAATTTTAAAACAAGACCTGTACAGAGTTCTCTCGATTCAGCTTTTCCTTGTGAATAAAGATGTCGCATCTTTCTGGTTTAGGGAAAGTGTCTTTCACCTGGGAATTTCATATTCTGCTCTCAGAAAAAGGCACAAAGGTCAAAGTGATCTTTTTGCACCTGCTGTTTTTCAAGTGTCTTTAATTTAAATAGTCAAAATGCCAGAACAGCATATTTTAACCTCTTCAGGAGAGAGATGGGAAGGAGAAAAAGGAAGGAGAGAGGGAAGAAGGATTAAATTGTAGTCTGATCTGCAAACTTGGTGAGGAAGGGAAGTAAATGAGACAAGAATTAAGACAGATGAATACAAGATAACCCACCTGGGGAGAAATGGTAATTCACAGATGCATAAGGTGAAGCCTGATGTCCAGGAAGAGCAATGTAGGAAAAGCCAGGGAGCGATACTGAGTGACTACATGCTGGAGTGTGAGCCCACGGCGTCGCTGCTGCACAAACAAGACTGATGCCATCTTGGGCTGTGTACATAAAAGAATTCCTTGGAAAATAGACGCAGCAGTAAAGTTGCTTCCTACAGCCTTTGTCTGGCAGTAATTTTCACTATGAAATGCGACTACAGACTTGCAAAAAGAAATGCTATAAAAAGGGAGTAAAAATAGTGTTGAATGCTGAAAACAGAATAGCTGGAGCCCTACCTGTACACTAGTCAGTGCCTCGACAAAGTCACGTTTTTACTTAAAAGAGTCAAGTCCAACTTGGCTCACATCTCCTAGGTGTGAATTTAAAGTGGCCTCAGGTTTCATGTTGTTTACTATGATGTACAGTCACTGCCTTTCCATCCGAATGGGCATGTGTCCCAAGATCACCGTGCATACCTGAAACCACAGAGTCCTCCACACTATAGATACTCAAGTTTTTTTTCCTGCCCATACCTGTGTAGAAAAACATTTTATGTGTAAATTAGTCACTGTAAGAGATTAGCAGCAACAATAATAAAATTGAAAAGTTACAACACACGGTAATAAGCATTAAGTGAATGTGCTGTCCTTTTCTCTGTCAAACTATTTTATTATATGTTACTTATTCTTCCTGTGATAATATTAGATGAGACAAGACAATCCATTGGTGAGAATGGAATCCCCATGATTAGATCACCTCACAACACCTGGAACTTTGGGGAAACATTTGAATCATGATATAGGGAGTAAGTTTTGCCACTGGCTTATCAGCCACTTACACCTTTTCCATCTGGAGAGCCATTCTGTGTGGCGCCTCAAGCAAAGGGCAACTCATCAGAATGATGACTTATAAAACCATTATGACGTTCCTTTGTTTAAGTGAGTAAGGCTACAGTACCATCTAGGAAGCGTATTGGAGCTTGGGCCACAGGTCCTGCCCAATGTGGTACAGGATGTAGGCTTCAGTTGTTCTCAGAGTCTTCCGTCCATTAGAATTGTTTAAAGCAGATTCACGGGGCCCACCTCCAGAGCTTCTGATAAAGTATATCTTTGAGAAAACCCAAGCTCCATGGCTCACATGGATGGTGTCTGTCTGTCCATGGTTTGGTTAGTCCCATATTCTTACCACCTGAGCAATCCAGACTGTGCTCATGCAGAGTGTGAACTCACTGTCTTGGTTACTTATTTGTTGTTGGGACAGAATACCCGACACCCACAACTGAAGGGTGGAAAGGCTTATCTTGGCTCACAGTTTCATGAGGTCTCAGTCCACGAGCAGCTGGCAATGGTAGGAAAAGACTAGTGGAGAACAGCTGCTCAGGGCATCATAAGAGGAAGGTTCTGGGGCTTTCAGAGGAAGCCAGGATAAGAGTTTATATTCTTCCAGGCCATCTGCTCACTGATGTGCCACATGCTCATAATCTGTCACATGTCTGTAATCCACTGTCCTGACCAGGCCCCACCTCCTAAAACCACCTGAAATTCATAGATGATGCACAACATCCAAACACATGAGGCTTTGGGGGGACATTCCAGATACAGACCATAACACTCACAGTAGCCTCCAATGGTCTTAAGCTCATTAAACTCACAATCCTCCTTCCCAAGCCATCAGATTGCAGGGATTCAAGGCATGCAACCTCATTCCCAGCTTGGAATGGTTTTATTGTTTTTGTTTTTTGCCTTGCATCCATATATCCTGCATTTCATTGGGAGGAGCAGCCCTCCTCCTGCTCAATGCATGTGTGTCAGTTAGATTTCACCCTCCAGGCCAGAGCAGGACAGGTCATCCAGGCCAATTAGAGAATTTGATCCCCTTAGCCCCTATCTTAGTCACTTTCTCATTGCTAGGATACAATACCTGACACCCACAACTAAAAAAAGGAGATGTTAATTTTGATTCAAGTTTCAGAGGTCTCAGTCTATTCATGGTCCACCAGCAGTAGCCAATGGACATGAGAGAGGGCCTAACCAGAGAAAAGCTGTCCATGGCATGGCAACAGGAAGCAGAGCGAGTGGAGAGGAGCCAGAGGAAAGAATATGTCCTTCCAGCCCTCGCCTCCAGTGAACCACAGCTCTGCTCAGGCCCCACCCCATCAATAGATTACCTACTGATGAGTGCAGCACCCCTCGATCCAGTCACCTGCCAAATACATGAAGCTGGGGGAGGGATGTTTCATATCCAAACCACAACAACCACAGTGATTGTGACGAACATGTGACAAATTCAGAGTGAATAGATTGCATTCTGAGTCACACAGGATTTGATTCCGAGCCTCTGGAGATGCTAGAGCTATGTTGCCACCATGAGCGGAGTTGTGCTGCAGTCATGAGTAGCGTTTCTATTTAAGAATCATCTAAAGGATAGAAAGAGAGAAAGAAAGTCCTGGGGACAGTGCCTGAGCTGTGGATTGGGCCATATCAAACAGCCAGACCTACACCTGCAGTTATTAGCTTAAATTTGGAAATTTCTTTCTTTCTTTCTTTTTTTTTTTTTTGGTCTTAAATCAGTTGGAATAGTGTTTTCTGTCACAATCGTGAGTTTTAACTGATACTGTTATTATAATAAAGCATCTTACAGTAATGCTTCTGTTGATTCATTTTATAATCATTGCTTTGGAAACATATGTCAAAAACCATCTATTTGGGAAGAACCGTGTGAAATGAACATTAGTTTAGACAGGTAGATGCTGTTATGGGATGTGCCAGTTAAACTTAATTGTTCACTGGATTAGAGACTTCTGGAAATGTAACTTGATCATCATCGGGGCTTAATCAACTGAGGTCCACGGGAAACTGTGCTGTTAGGAGGCTGGGCCAGTGGAAGGATGTGGGTCATTGGGAGCATACCTCTGCAGGATAGATCTCTCACTGACACGCTGCTTCTGCGCTCTATTTCCTGGCCACCATGAGGCGATCAGCTGTGTCCTTCTGCCATGATGTTCCTGCCAAGGAGCCAACTTACTGTGGACTGAAACCTCTAAAACAGTGAGCCATAGAAACTTCTCCTCCTTTGAGCTGCAGATGTTGAGTATTTATTCCAGCAGTGGGGAAGTGTTGTGGTTTGGATCTGGAGTGTCCCCCAAAAGCCTCGGGTACCTACTTATACTGTGTGCTGTTGAGAGGTGGGCCTGGCTGGAAGGGGTGGATGTTGGGGCTTGACCTTGAGGAGGGTGTGCTGGTTCTGCCTTTCTTCTAAGTCTTGGCCCTATTCTGCCATGCTGTGAGGATCTTCGTCTCTGCCTCTGGCCCTGGCCCTGGCTCCTGCTCTGGCCCCACCATGTGATTCTAGAATTTACAACTGCCCACTTTCAACGGACTGTAACTTTATGAAAGTGGGAACTAAAATAAAGCTTTCCTCCCTAAAGTTGTGGGTGTTGGGTATTCTGTCTCAGGAACGAGAAAGTAACTAAGACAGGAAGCTAACTAATACATGGAGTGTTATTAGAAAAAGATCAACTAATGACATCTGTGGCCTATTTGTCATGTAAGAAATTAACACTGAGCTATCAGTACATTGTTACTATTCTTTATAAGTGAGAGTAGATAATATGTACATTTAATGATGAATAAGTTGAATAACCCAAGCATGGTGGTGCAAGCCTGTAATCCCAGCACTCAAGAGGCTCAGGCAGGAGGATTGCCATGAGTTCGAGACCAGCCTGGTGATCTCAGGACCAGCCTGGGCTATACATCAGACCTTGACTCAAAACAAAAAAGAGGTTGAGGCTCATAAAGTTTAAATAACCTATCTGGGGTCTCAGAGTTGGAAATGGTAGAACTTTAATTTAAACATCCTTTGCCAACATCACCAGTCTACTTTGAAATATAGGTGATCACGTCAGCCTCTTCCATGTCTCCTTATCTTTCTTTTCTGGTAGACTATAAGAACACCAAAATGCAGCACTGTAGCTCTCTCCTGCCTGTGAATTGATGTGGAAATTTCCAATTTATTTTTCACTGACTTATTAAGGCACTGCCTTAATCTTCCTATGAGTGAATGAATTTGGCTCACCTGCCCTGAAGGTTTCCTCCGCGTTCCTCAGGACCAGATGCCAGTCTCCAGATGCTGAGGAGCATTGCTCCAAGTAGGCTCGAGCGTTGAGGTCTTCCCCTTCAGCACATCTATGGTGCCCTTCAAGCTGACTTGTCCACCTTCTGCTTCTGTTGGGTGTCACTGTCCTTTCCTTCCATTCCTGCCCCGTGGCTGGTGAGCTTGTTCCACTTTCTGGGACTGCAGCTGTCACTTATTGGTCTCTTGCTGCAGGTCCGTGGGCAGCTGGGTTAAACCACAGGCCATCTTGGGATGCTCAGAGCTTGCGTGATGGTGGGGCTCCACCGCAGGCCGCTGGAGTCCCTTTTATACTTCACAATCCTTTTTCTCTTTTTCCTAGTTGGTCAGAATTATCAAGAAAAATTACCCTGCAAGCAAACTCTTGTGTGACTACTGTGTGGAGAACAAGGGACAAATAATACTCTAAACTTAGAATCTTGACTAACTTTTCCCTCAGAGGTAATTTAACCACTACAGTGAAAGGCATGGTTTTTTGAACTTGGCAGCAGAACAGTGCATTCAGAGTCTCAAATGCCTGGACTTCTCAGGTGACGGAAGCATCTGGACTAACCTGATCCTTACCTCCCTCTTTCCCCAAGAGGTTTCCCGAAGTATGGGGCAAGAAAGTAGAGCGAGGGCTCTTCAAGGCTCTGAGTATTTTCTTTACTCTGTGCCTCTCTGATTGCCATTTTGATTGGGAAGTTCTGGCTGTGAAGGGCTGTCTGGCCCACCACTGCAACCCACATACTTGTATTCCATCTAATAAATGCTGGTTTGTAACAGACAAGGCAAATCACAAATGCTCCCACACATTCAAACCTTCCCTTAGGGTCTGTTGTGTTGCTGGCTGGAAATTTCTAGAAGTGCTGGAAGAACAAATGGAGAACGCCTAGGGGCTGGAGGAGGGTTACAAACTCTCCCAGCTCCCCTGTGAAGCGGCACTCAAAGTTCCTTGGGAACAATTCCAGAATCTCTTATTATTATTGAATTGTGGTTTACAAGCTTCTAGCAAAATGCTGAGGTTATATAGGAACTCCATAAATATTTGCTAATTGTCATGTCTTGCTTATTATTATTATTGAGACTGGAAATACCACATATTCTATGTTGTGAAAAGCCCTAGGCGAGTTTACTGCAGTGCCATGCCACTGATAAGCACTCAGGAAATATTAATTGCTATTGATGAATGCAGTGACTACTTTAATTTATATGCAAACAACCAAAAAAGGCTAAATACTCTTGGCTCTTTGCCCCTTGCATTTGGACAGACTGGGTAATCCAGTCTTGCAGACAGTTACTTGTCCTTCTGTCTTTGGCACCTGGAACTCAGGTGCACTGGGGTCACTGAGCACTCGGGCAGGTGACTGAGAAGGTTTCCTGGGCTTCAGCCAGAGAACCAGGCCATTTGCAGCACAGTTGTACTTTTAAGGAGTGGAAAACTTGGTGAATATGCCAGAGCGGGAGACAGAAACTGACCAGGTCAGGCCACGACAAACAATGGGGCATCAAAAACGAGTTGGAGGTCACAAGGTGAGGCAGGTGTAACAGGTCCTGGAAGCTGGGAATTACTCGGGTTGGGACAAGATCGGGATCGGGATGGTCCCTTTCCAAGCCTCCCACTCCTTGTCCCTCCAGTTCCACATAAAATGCAAGTGATCGCTTGCTGAGTGCAGATCTAGATAAGATCTAAGCTGGGCAACAGGGATCCAAACTTCCATCATTCTTAGTAAATCAAAATCCAGGGCTCTGACTCTTTGCCCACGGATAAATCATAACAGTTCTATTTCCCAAGAAGAAGGGGGGGGAAAGTCCAAGGCAGGACTACAGCTTCATGGAGAATTAAATCCACAGCCAGCTCTAAAACACAAAAATAAACCCTGACCATCATGAACAGCTCCAGGTTTCTCGGGGCCCAGCTTCATTTCTGCTGGGTATCTGAGGGCACAGGCTGCGTTTGCAGACTGGCAGAGCACACTTGCTTCTGCTCCTGCACAAGACACAGCAACATGCACAAATGGCTTCCACCCATCTGGTCCAACTAGCCTACAACATCCACCAACCAGGATGAAATCTGATTGTTCTCTTTATTTATTGTGACTTTTTATTTAAAAAGTCAAAGACGTAAAGGACTGTTTTCAGTGTAAAGTTTACCTAAAAACCAATTCTCTTCCCTTCAACTTATTTTCCCTCAAGCAATTCCTTTTTAATTAGCCAGGGGTGTTAAATAACAAAAGCAAGCTATATTTTCTTCTTCCTTCCCAGGTAACCAGGATTTGGATCAGTAAATTTTGGCTGTGCCTCTTTCCTGGTGCCAGAGCATCAAGGACCCAAGGCAGGATCTCTACATGGATTTTTAATGACTTTGCTAGAGGTCACTTTGGGAGAATTTTCAAAGGCAGCCCACACAGCAATGAAAGGCAAGTCTCTCTTCTGGGTGATGCCTCAGGCACATTAATATGCGAATTCATGTAACCAGTGAGTTACCGAAGGAGAATATGTCCAGGCGTGCTTGTCACTACATGGGGTGGAGTGAGGGTGCCCACCACAGCAGACTGTGCCTCTTCTCTGACCCCTTGGAGCAGCAGCTCCCTTAGGTCATCCCTGAGTGTCATTCAGGTGTGTGTGTGTGTGTGTGTGTGTGTGTGTGTGTGTGTGTGTGTTTGTGTGTGCAATAATCAAGAGAACTGCTCATATTATTTATAGAAAAAGGAAAATACCTAATGCTTTTAATTCAGTGTGTATTCCTACCTAGGTCGCAGGCATCATTCACAGGCTGTTTCTAAAGTGTGTGTGTGTGAGTGTGTGTGTGTGTGTGAGTGTGTGTGTGTGTGTATGTGTGTGTGTGTTGGGTCAAGAAGACCTGGTTTGGAATCTTGTCTTAGGAAACGACTTGTTATGAGATCACGGGAAAACTTTGTAAGCTAACTAGAATATTGACGTATCCCTCAGTGTTGGGTGAGCACAAAGGAGACACTGCACAGAGCACAGCCCTGAGCAGGGCTTTGGGATGGCAGTGAGGACTGTCCAGTTGTCCTTTCTCCTCTTGCCACAGCCTCTTAGTCAGGTGTCTTCACTGAGCCAGTCTAGGGGCATGCAGGAAGGACAGGCTGCCAGGAGCTGTGTTGATGGCAGCAGCCCATCTCAGGAGCATAGAACAACATGCTGTGGCATTGTGGGGTCACTGTGAGGAGAGCAGTTTTCTGTCATGTCACAAAGAGCAAATAAAAGTAATATAGCAATGCCATAAAATATGGCTTACTCTTTCTCCCATATCCCCCGGCCTGTAAGTTACATGCAGGGACCATGTTTACTCACAGCTAAATTCCTGTGCTTGGCACAGACCTAGCTTTTAATTGTAGGTGCTTGCTATTGGCTGGTGACAGACAGACTGATCAACTGAATGAATGACACCCCTCAACTCACTGACCCCAAATTTGCCTTTTCTTAGTCTAATCGTATGTGTGTTCTCCATGCCCTAGGTGAGCGTCTTAGAGGGCATGAGGTGCCCGGCGCCTATTTTTTGGAGAGACTGCCCAGAGTCCTTTCTTCAGCCCTCAAGGATACTTTTCAGTAGGAGTAAAATAGGGAGTTAATGTGACAAAATGACTTCCTGTTTGTCTTAGATGGTGACATTCAAGAATGATTTCTCTAAGGAACAAAACAGGCTCAATAAACTCCCAGGATGTCAAAAAATACCAGCCAGAAGCCAGCTCCTCCACCATCCTTGGCATTTGGCACACGCACCGCTCTCATGTGTCCTCTCACAAGCCCTTCCGTTGGTCTTCATCTGCTCACTCCGCTGGAGCAAGTGCCAAGCAGTTTTGAAACCATGGTTCAGTTGCTCCCTCTCTAAAGACTGAAATTCATGGTTATTTTCAGTTTTCTAAGTTCATCAAAAATGTGAATGGAACCACAGCATTAGTTGCAAAAACTACTAGAATACAGAATAATTGCAACCACATATCTTTTGGGTGATTATCCAACTTTTTTTTAGGTCATTCTCCATGATTGTATATTGGTACTTTAGGGAGCATTGGTCAGGCAGTTGCCATTTTTTGGAAAACAGAATCTCATCAAGAAGCTTCAGAATTAGCTCATTTGAAGAGCATGAGGCAGGCTTCCACTTGAACCGAAATCTTCCTTTGTCCAATATGGACAAGCAGGATAGGCCTATATTGGGGCTGAGGAGATTCCCAGGAAGGAACCTGGCTTGGATGATGACTAGAAGCTAGATATGGTGATGGGACAGGACTACACAGGTTTCTGGAAAGAGACTCGTCCAGAAGATAAAGGATCTGGACACAGTGGGGTAGGCAGGTGGGCGCTGTGACTCCAGGCTGCAGCTGGTCCAGTGTCTTCATTACTTTCTCATCTCTGTGACTCAATACCCAACATGCACAAACTAGAGGAGGAAAAGTTTTATTTTAGATCTCAGTCCATTTATGGGTGGGCGGCTGGAAGTGGTAAAATTATATGGTGGGGCCGCAGCTGGGGCTGGAGCCGGAGTGAGCTGATGCTCCGGAGACAGATCCTCACAGCATGGCAGAATAGAGATAGGTCTAGGAGGCGGGGCACATGCCCTTCCAGGTCCAGCCCCAAGCATCTGCCCCCTTCAGCCAGGCTCCACGTCCCAGCACTGTACAGAATCCATAGGTACATGAGGCTTATGTGGGACACTCCAGATCCAAACAATGACATCCAGTCTAACACACACACACACACACACACACACACACACACACACACACCCCGAGGCAGAGAAGGCCAGGAGGGAAAACCAGAAGGCTCTAATTTTAACACCCTCAGTAAAGTACTGGGGCTGAGGCACCAGTGGTCTGGGATCCCCCTTCCTCTAGCAGTTTGCTACTCTGTGGGTTAGAAACCACTAGAACCTAGGGTATAGGTGACACTGTTTGTAAGGAGCAGTTGTACCCCAGGACATCTATGACAAGACACCACTCCTGGTGGCACAGCGGCAGCCCCAGCAGGAAAGCCCACAGGTGGCAGGTCACTAACTGACACTCCCCATGCTTGCCTAGAACTTCTTAGGTGACACCAAATAAGAGTGGTGTTCCTGTAGGAGCAGGTGGGAGCAAGAGCCACTGAACATGGATTAAATCCCCAGTCTCACCTCTTTCAGACATAGCTGAGACCTAGAAGAGTGTGGGTTCAGTCATATATTTGACCATTATCTTAGGAAGAAGAAATAATATTACCAACAGTGGTTAGGTTTCCAAGTGAGAAAAGAAATAGAAAGAGGGGAGACATGGAGGTAAAAAAGAGAGAAGTACAGGGGGACCAACTTCTCCCCCAGAACTACAGACTAGCTAACACTACGCATTTTTTTAAAACCTCATCTTTCATATTTAAATATAGCAAAGTACTTTATGGTATAGACAAACTGGCCTCTAGAGCTGGCACATCTCAGTCAAGGCACTCATCCTAATCCTCATCGCTAACTCAGGGCTGTACCTATTAATCTCTGAAATAAACCTGTGAAACCCAGGCTGGGAGTGGGCGGGATGGGAATGAAGGGGTGCAATCCCAAATGAGGGGAGCCACTATGCCTGTGAGGCAACCAGGTGCTACCTAAGGTCCACTGGGCATCTGTCATGAGCCAGGTATGCCTAGGGGTGGGTCTTATTTGTCAGTTGCAGAGTATGCGCCAATCACACACAGGATGCATTGCAACCTAGCTCATCTGACCCTGCAAACATTCCCATCTAGGAAATAAACACAAGAAATGGAGGCTCCGAGAAGTAAATCAATTGCCACGTTACACAGGTAATATCAGAGCTGAGAATGCCCAGCTCTGCAAGCCACATGACTGAGTACAGAGGCCCCCTGGGGTCCCAGCCTGAAAGGCCCAGTTTCAGTCCAGGGGAAGAGGAAGGGGGCAGCTCCTGCAGGTGGGGCTGCGGTGGGGGAGCCACAACTGTGAGGAGGGAGAAGCAGGTAAGGGGTTTCCAAAGGGCCACAGCACGGGCAGGTGGGTATCAGGAAGGAAACAGAAGCCTGGAGGACACCTTCCCTGGATGGACGCAGAAACAGAAACAGGAGAGCTGGGCAGAGGGGTGAATACGGAGGTGTGGAGGCCTGAATGGGGGAAAAGATTTTCTGCTCTGGATTTTGCAGAAAGACGAAAGCCAGGCAAGGGTTGTAATCACACTGAAAAGATGTTAATCGTGGGTCCCCAGGCAAGCCCTGCCTCTACTAATAATCTTGGTTGAAGTTTCTACTTTTATTACTTAAAAAAAAATCACCTACTGAATGTTTAAAAGCCTGGAGTCTCCAGGCCAATTTCAATTATTGTAATTGTTCTGAAAGGATAAATTGCCTGAGTGTTTCAGCTTTTATTTTGTAGGGAGAATATTCGTTTCCCTTTTTCCTTAACACACTGTTGGGCACTGGAGACCAGCATCTTAAGGACCACTGATCCCACTGATTCCCTGCAGGGTCTTGAGTACCTGGAGCTAGTGTTAAAAAGATCGTTAAGCACAGAACATCTCTTCCCTCCCTAGAGCTCCTGCTAATTTGTGTTTAAAGACCTAGACTTGAGCAGAGTTAATATTTACTGTGAGGTAATATATTATTTACATAGACTCCAGACACCAAAACATCTATAAATTCACACATAGTTAACCTCCTTCTGCTCCTTCCTTCCTCTACTTATTAAGTCAATTCCAGACCTGGCCTATTAATGGGTAAAAAGATCTTTCAGTAATTTCACACGTGATCCTTTTAAGAGAAAAGGGCTTGCCACATTTTTATTTGATATGAGACTCCCTTATAGACAGATGATAAAAATATGAAAAAATATAAATTACTGGCATTTTGTCCTTTAGAGTTATATGCAGATTGTAGAGAAGAAATGGATTCCAAGGGGTAAAATCTCCTTCCAGAATGTAGCAAGTCATTCTGGAAGATTTCCAGGGATAAGAGAGTGTGCATATGAACAAAGCTAATCTAAAAGGCAAATTATACTGTTTAACAATATGTGAGCTCATTAACCTCAATTGAAAAATTATATATTGAAATTCTTAAGCTAGAGTTTTCAACCAACTAATAAAATTCCGCACCTGATGTGGCCTTTGTGGTACCTCCGAGGTGTCTGAGTGCCCCGGTGTCTGTGGATCCTCAAGATTTCACCCCAAGATCCTCAATCCAATTCAAGTTGCATGATCTGGGAGGGAAACCAAAAGAAAGTCTTGGTTTAAGTACACAACAAGGAAGCGCCGAGAGTAGGTGGCTGCGGGGAAGACCATTTGGATCAAACCAGTTTAAAAGCTGGGGGGCCAATCTAAGGACTTGTACACAAACATCCATAACACCATTATTCATAGCATCGCAAAGTGCAGGCACTTCGTCCATTAATTGATGAACGGATAGATAAAATATGGTATATTCATACATGACATTGTATTTACAATAAGAAGAAATGAAGATCTGATATGTGCTGTAACATGGACACATGTAAATTTAGCAGTGTCAGGAGTGAAGGGATTATCACTACAAATCTTAAAAAATTAGAAGTACAATAAGGGCATACTATGAACAACTTTATGCCACAAATGCAAAAACTTAGATGAAGTTGGATGAACTCCTGGATTAACTTAGAAAAACCGGTTAAGGATGAAACAGGAAATCTGAATAATCTTGTATCTATTAAGGAAATAGAATTTATCAAACACTTTAAAGAAAAATTTCAGACCCTATTATTTCTCTGGTGAAATTACCAAATACTTATGAAAATCTAACTTTTTTAAAAAACAGATTTTGTAAAAACTCCTTTTTATGATGGCAGCATAGCCTTAATACCCAAGTTTGACAAAAACCTTACAAAAAAGAAAATTAGGATTCACCTTTCCTCATGAATATGGGTACAAAAATCTTCAACAAACTATTCACTAATCAAATCCAACAATATATGAAAAGAATAAATATCCTGACCAAGTCGGTTTTGTCCCAGGAATACAAAGTTGTTTTAACATGCAACACTTTGTATAATTTATTACATTTGAAAAAAAGCAAAATGCTACATGATTAAATAGATAAAGAAAAGTAATTTTAAAAAATTTGATATTCATTTGTGATTTAAAAGAAAAACACATACAAACAAAAAAAAATCCCCTCAAAACCCCCCACCAAATAGATGAGAAGAGAGCTCCGTACACATAACAAAAGGCATCTACATAAAAAACTGGAGACTTAATGGTGAAATATTGAATGGTTTTGACATCAAAAAACAGGCTTTTTTGACCCAGAGAATGTAGAAATTAGACTGGGCTAACTCTTGCAAGCACACGCACTGGTGCAGGCGAGGCTTTACCAGGAGTCGGGAAGGGGAAGATTCAGCAAAATTTCTGTTTTGGCTGAAGGACTGAGCAATTGCTCAAGAGATCAAGCTGCTATTTACAAAACACAGAGAGCAGCAGGTTTTTACTGTTTTGCTGGGCTGGGGTAAAGTTCAGTAATTTCCATGGCTGGGCTTGGTTATAAATCTACTTCCTTTTGTGATGAACTTAGACCACCAGGTAGTCATAGTCAACTTGTCCTAGAGGCTGTTGAATTTTCCCGTGTCTGGTACCATCATCGTGTGTACAGCATCCCAGCCTCGTATACTTGGTGTGCTAACAGGCCAGCTTTGCCTGAGAGCTGATGACATCATCCTGCATAAACGTCCTTGCTTGATGTCAGAGCTGAAAGACTTTGAATGCTCAAGCTACTGAAAAAGCCCAAGGCTGGGGTAGAAGAAACGCACACCAGCTACAATGTGCAATAGGCCAGCCTAACCCTGAATTTTGTTTTGAACAAGACATTTTTAAAGAATCAATCCAAGTGTACATGTCGGGCTGAGTTGAATCCAACTTAAAGGTTAAAGGCAGCAATGGGGACAGGTGCAAAATGAGCAGAAATTTCAGGCCTTTTGCTCCATTTCAGTCATGCATAAGGTATCGACAGTCCCAAATAAAGAGTCAATGTTTTCATCAGACTTTGCTAGTAGAACCCTGGGAAGCAACTGCTCTATAGCCACTCATCAGCAGTAGTAACTACAGCAAAGCTAGTGGAAAATTACTGCCCCGCCATGTGGTCTCTGACTTAGTGATTCTAAGTTGACTAAGTGCAAAAGAAACTAGAAGCTAAGAGAAGCTAGAAGCCTATATAGATTTTATTTTCTTGGTAACAATTTTTCATTGCAGGCAAACATATCGCTTCTGCAGTTTTAACAGTGTCTCATAAAGGTGTGTTAAAAAGTGATGCTACAAAGAGTTAATAGCTGACTGTGCCAGGAGTTGTGCCGTCAACCCAGCCTTTGGTCTTACTACTGACCCCACGGTTGTCCCTAAGACCCTAACTCCTTCCAGTTTTTGCCAGTGATCAGAAGCAACAGAAGGCTGCCCAGTCTCTGCATTTCTATTCAGTTTTATCCTTGCAATAAGGCAAGAAAAAGAAAAACCGCACGCACGCACACAAAAAAAAATCAGAGAGAAAGAACTTAAATTGGCGCTGTTTGCAGATATAAACAGCAGCTATTGTTTAGAATGCAGAGTTTAAAATAATCTATAGGGTTGAAAATCACCTAAAGGCTTGTGCTCTGGCCTTGTGGCCTTCGATAGTAATTCTTCACAGCTATTACCACAGAGAGGCTGTGTTGATGTGGGAGCAATAATTTTCTTTATCTCCTTTCTTTCATGTTTCTTTTGGTTGTGTTCCAGAATTTTTTAAAAAATGAATTTCAGTTTGGTTTTTCTGGTGGTTAATTTTATAGGTCAGTTTATCTGGGCCATGGTGCCCAAATATTTGGTCAGACTTTATTCTGGGTGGCTCAGTAAGGGTACTTTTGAATGAGAATTACATTTGAATCAGTGGATTTTGAGCAGCAAATTTCATTCTGTAATGTTGGTGAGGCTGGTCACTCAGCAAGAGGAGATCCTCCAGCAGGCAGCCCGAGAACGTCATCTGCGACACTGGATCTTCTGGCTCTGTGGCGGAGTCTGCCTTTGGGTTTGCCTGCTTCACATTACCTGAAATAGCAGCTGAGCCTGGAGTTGCCAGGCTGTTAGCTCACTCGGCAGATTTTGGATTTGTCTGCTTCCTTCATTGGATGAGCTGATTTTTTTTAGTATAAATCTCTCTCTTCCTTCTTTCCTTCTCTCCCGTTCCTTTCTCTTCTGTCCCTTCATACAAGTACACACACACACACACACACACACACACACACACACACATACCACACACACACCACACACACACTATTATTTCTTTTTTTCTGGAGAATCCTGACTAATACGGTTCCCACTTCTCTTCTGACATTACCTTTTTTTTTTTTTTTGTACATGTATTTTTCTTAATCATTTCTTAAGCATGGTTATTATGGCTGTTTTAGAATCCTTTTATGTTAATTTTAATATCTTAGTTATTTCAACTTGAATCTTTTCTCTAGCTAATGGGAAAACTTACCTTGCTTTTTAGGCATGTTGAATAATTTTGGTATATTGATATTTTAAATTGTACCTTGGATATTGTAAATGTTATGTTGTGGAGATTGTTTTTGTTAGATACTGAAGAGCATTGATTTTGTTGTTGTTGCTGTATTAATAGGCAAATAACTTTTTGGGGGTTCAGACCTAAACTCTGTCTTTTTAAAATGCAGCTGAAATCTCAGTTTAGTCTTTCTTTCTTTCTTTCTTTTCTTTTCTTTCTTCTCTCTTTCTCCTTAGCTGGGCTTCATTTAAGTCTGCTACCCACATGGTGGTTCGAGAAGTCTGTCATGGATTTGGTCAAAGTTAAACACAAAAATCTGATATTTTCCTCTAATTTTCCAATAGCTGTAGTTATCTCAAAATCTGTTTACCATCTTTTTGAACTGCAAGTTTCCTGTTAGAATGTTGTTGGGGTAATCATGCATCCTGATTTGCTCAGAATTGAAGGATTTCTTAGAATATGAAACTTTCAGTTAAAACTAGGGCATTCCCAGAAAAACTGGATAGGTGGGTCCCACTCAGTTGTGACCCTTCTGTAGGTTGCACAGTCAGAACTACAGCCAAGGCACAAGAACTGAACACAGAAACTCACGTCTTCCACAATCTTCTGCTTTTCCAGTGCTTTTAAATTTTTGTGCTGTCCGAAGTTCTGAGCTGCTGCCTGCGAAGTTCCCTAGGACATTGCTAGAAGCCAATATCCCTTCTCTTTCTCTTACATAACACACTGCAGATGCTGGTGTGGGGCTCTGTTCGATCCAGCAGAATGACCGCGTCGTGCTCTCCATGGGCCCTGCTGGGGCTGGGATGTGTTTTGTCCTCTCTGGGTTCATATGCTGAGGCTCAGCCCCGAGTATGGTGGTGTGAAACTTTTAAAGGGTGGGTATTGTGGTTTGGATCTGGAATGTCCCCTCATGCACTTGAATGTTATAGATTGTCTATGGAACCATGTGCTGTTGGGGGATTGGTGCCTAGTCTGGAGGGGTGGATGACAGGCGTGGAGGTTGGATTATAGGTGTGTAGTGGCCACACCTTCCACACCTGGATCCAGGAGGGGCTGATCACTGGGATGAGACCTGGAAGGATCTATAACCTGCTTCCTGCCTTCCTTGGAGGATGAGTCTCAACTTGCCCTGACTTGGCTTCCTGTCTGTGATGTCCTGAGGAGCTGCCTCCACCTATGCCTTTGCCATGTACTTCCATTGCTCCCAGCTGCCTCTGAAAGGACTGTGACCTTCTGAAACTGTGAGCTAAAAATAAACCTTTCCTCCCCTAAATTTGTGGATGTCGGGTATTGATGGAAAAGTAACTAAGACAGTGGGGCTTAGAGGGAGGTCCTTAGGTCATTAGAAGTGATAGATAGCCTTGTGGGACCCCTGAACTCTCATGAAAGCAAATTATTATGAAAGCAAACCTGATCCTTGAATCATTTTCTAGCTTCATATTCCCAAATGTGCTTTTTCATCCTGTACTCGCTCCTGTCTACCAGATCTGAGCCCATTCTAGTGCCTTGACCTTGAATCTCCAGAATCATGAGGAAAATAGACCTTTTTACTTGATAAAGCTACCCAACCTTGGGCATTTCATTATACTGAGGAAAAAATATACTAAAATAGGCACTCATTTTTCTTTCTCCTCTGAGTAAATCTTCTACATTTTTGGTTTTAACAATATGCCCTGGATTGGGAGCACAGCTCAGTGGTTAGAGTGCTATCCCAGCAAGCACAAGGCCTTGGGTTTGATTCTCCAGCATCACATAAAAATTAGCTGAGTATATGGTACATTCCTGAAATCCCAGCGCTCCAGAGGCCAAGACAGGAGAATTGGCTTGTTTGAGGCCAATGTAGACTACCTATGTGTTGTTTGTACATTGTGAGTTCAGGACCAGTCTGGACTATGGAGAGACCCTGCCTGCAAAAATAGAGAACATGCCTCTCCCAAATGTTCCCTGAAATTGCTATTTTATATGGAAGAGCCAGTGTAGACTAGTGTGTAACACCAGCCAACACCAGACAGCAGCCTCCAGAAGCCCATAATGCTCAGCGCTGTTTTTTTTTTTTTTGGGGGGGGGGATCTCCTCTGGCACTTACAAGAACTCGCAGGGCAGGCATTATTCTCTTTATATTACAAATAAGAAACTTAAGAGTCAATAAAAAGTTATTAACCAAAGCCAGCATGTGGAGGAGACATAACGCAAACATTTTCCTCTAACTCAGTCTCCCTCCTATCTTTTCCTGTCACCCAGAGCGTCCAGGACAGGGTACTTCTGAATTCCTGGCATCTTGAGTTTTACCTTGTTTGATACTAACTTGGTTCCCTGATTGTCATCACTGTTTCCAACATTAATACCTCTTTTGTGTATGTGAATATTTATGTCAAAAGCAGAGAGACTCTGGCCATTCACTGTTCATTCCTCTGGGCGCTGGATCGATAATTGTCCTAGACAGGGCTGGTCATCCGGGGAACACAAAACCAAGCACTTCAACAAAAATTTCCAGCTCCTGGAAGATATGAACTGCATAGTAGGCAAAAGCTTGTTTTTTTTTTTTTTTTTTTTAAATTCTACCCGTTAACTGATGTTATATATGTTAAGGGAAGAAGAGGTATTTCTGGGGAGATGTTTACCAGCAAGCGTTAGAAAAAGATGTTTTACTGTGAAAGTCTCTCTTGTGAAAGTCTCTCTTGTGAAATGTCATGCTGGTTAATTCCACCGCTTCTTTCTTTTTAGTAGCAAGTTGAATATATTCAGAGGGACCTTGAGAATCTGCCCCAGGGAAAAAAGCAAATATGGAACAGGTACTTAAAAAAAAAAAGGAAGCCACTGCTGAAACAGCCCATGGAAGGAACAAGTGTTAACTCTGATTTCTAGTTCCAATTCAGATCATGCTAAGTCTGACTTCCCTTCCTTCTCTGATATTATATTTAATCATTTTTAATAATATGGAAGAGTTCAAAGATTTTTATAGAAAATATACATATATACCCACCATGCTGGCCCTACTACTAGCATTTAGTATCTGTTTTGTCGTGTTTCCTTCCATCTTTAGCTGTGCCTGTCCACTTGTTCTTCAATTTATCCTTTTTATGTAACTTAAGATAAATTACAGACATTAGTATTCTGTGAGGTTTTGCCTTTTACTTTGTCCTCTAGCTACACAGCCTATAAATCTTTACGTTCATTTAGTTCCTGCCTTCCTTTCTCTAAGGGCTCATGTTGCTCACAGAAGGACCCCTCTTTTTGGGTCCCTCCCCCAGCCCTCTTGCACTTGTGGAGCCTTGTCATTAGACATCATTACCTCAAGCACATCCAGCGTAAGAAAGTGTGGCCGTGGGGGAGGGCCTTACCCATCCTGGGAGGTCACCTGTGATGCCTCATAACCAGCACACACACACACACACACACACACACACACACACACACTCCGTCACAAATACTAACACCATTAGTATCTTCAGGTGTTAGAGAGCCAGCAGCTGCCACATTGTGTATTTTTCAAGATTTTCCCAAATTATCTTACCATTAGTGGTAGCTTCCCTTCTATCATTAGTGGTGGGAGACAAGCCCTCAGAAATATTTTACTGATTAATATACTCTTTTGATCTCGGCACTCAAAATATTCATCAAAATGAAAATCAGCACAAAAATGCAATGTGCTGTGAAATTTCTTTCTTTTCTATCCTTTGAGTTTTTATTTTGAATAGGTCCTCTTTCGTTTTCCATCACACCGGAGTCATTGCTAACTGAAGAGCTGCTAAAAGCTTGCGGATTCCCACTGTCCCTTCTCCCTCATTTTCTCTGGCTATATTTTTCTTTCTAATTCTTCTCCACAGGCTCTTCAGCTTCATCTGTTCAGTGGCCCCGATTCCATCGTTTGTCCCCAATAGTTAGTTCTTTTATTGTAGCTATCTTATTTCTAAAATGTTCACTGCACACATGTCTCACAATTCTTAAAACCCCCAACTGCCTTCGGGACCCATAGTCCCTCCTCTCTCCGCCTCTCTCACCTTTGCGTGAGGCTGGGAATATCTTCCTTGTAGGCATTGCTCGGAGCTGAAGATGTATGTGAGCGAGAGCTCCTGGTGCCTGATTAGTTTGCTTTCTACTGAACCAATCCATTTATCTGAAAGATTTTGTATTTCAGTTCTCAAAAGCTAAGCACATCCAGTACTTTCAAAGTAGAAAAATTCTTTGTCAGAAATAGCTTTCTCTCTTTTACCTAGAGATATTCACCAACTGATATCAATTTTTAAAAGAAAATATAAACACTAAGCCAGTGAGACAGAAAGCATCCCTTCTACTGTGGAGTTTACTCACCTCTGTTTTCTTCCCATCCGTTTTCTGCCAGTTGGGGAGGGTATAGAGAATCCCTCTTTGATTATGGGAAAATGTCAATCAACAAAAGGGTTAAATCATTCTTCAGTCTTCAATAATAGTTAAAAAGTATGATTTATTCTGCTCCAAACACATTTTGATGGTTTCATGGGTTAATCGATCGTTTCATTGAATAATTGAGCAAAACCTTTATAAAAAAACAAAGGACCCTTTATCTTATTCGTAAGAAAGTCTGTAAGCCCTTTTCCCTTCAGAACCCTGACATCCTCCCCTTTCTCCCCTCCGTGGACTTTCCACACAGCCAGGGCGGCCTCCGGGCTTGATGGCCCATCACACAAGCAAGGCTTCCCTATAGGTCATAGCTCATTTTTCTAGTCCTAAGCTGAAAGCTGTTAGTTTTTCTACAATTCACCACTACAGTTCTTTCATAGTATTTAATGTTTCTTGGAGAGAATTCAAAACTGAGTGCCTATATTCCCAGCACTCTAGGAGGCTGAGGCAAGAGGTTCACAGCTTTGAGCCCAGCCTGGGTAACTTAGCAACTTAGTGAGACCCTGGCTCAAAATCAAAACCAAAATGGTTTGAGTACACAATCCTCAGTACCACAGGAGGAAAAAAGATGAGAAATGCTATAAACAATAGGGGTAAATATTTTCTAAATCTTCAACAATTTCTCATAGTATCTAAAGAATACATAATTGTACTCCTGACATGTTCTGATTATTTCATGGGTTAATGATCTTCTGACTAACTCCATATTGCACCTGTGTAAATAGTGGGGATACTGTCCAGCGATGTCATATATAGCGAAAATTTAGCAACTGCTGGGTAAAGTGGAGCTGGAAAACTCAGCTCTCAATCCTGTCTTCCCTCAGAGATGGAAGCATTTTGGGTATTGAAGTGGCCTAGATTATATAGTCAGGTTTAACTTTTGAAGTCCAATCGTACTAGGTGACTTCTAACATCCGTGTTTGTGCCTGAAAGGTTATGTGTAAATCGAATTTTGGTCATTGGATAATTTTATCATTAAGTTAGCCTACCAATTCTATCTCGAGAGGGCAGCTATTTCCAGCATTTCTCTCTCTGCCTTTCTGCTTGGAGCTGGCTGATAAATAGATAATTCATGTACTCTCTCAGTGAACACTTACGAGGGCCTTGGAAGCTGCACTTGGAAGAATACAAGGCTTTGTAGGCCCTAATTTATTTCTTTAAAGTGAAATTTATTACACTGGGGGCCATCTGAGCAGCATCTACCCATGCCGAGGAACCTTGTACCTGACCCCATGGCAGGTGCTATGTGCTGCCTCTGTGGTGGCCTCTGCTCCCCTTATCTATTACGGTGTAACCACATCACTATTTACTGGCTTAACTTGAAAACATGTTTTTCATTTCTCGTGGCTTGGTTGGGTTTGGCTAGGTGATTCTCCTTTGAGTTCTGTACTGCAGTTGCCATCAGACACTGGCTGTTACATGGACTCTAGGAGTCACCTGGAGTTGTGACTGAACTAAACATCCCTGAAGGCTTCTTTACTCACATGTCTGCTGCCTAAGTTGGGTTGACAAGAGCGGTTGGGGCTGGTTGGGCCCCTCTCTCTCCTTAAAGCCTCTGTATGTGGCTAACTTGAGCTTCCTCGGAGCAAAACAATCTCAGGGGTAGTAAACTTTTTTTCAGGGGAAGGGAGGGCGGTGGGAGAAAGTGGTCCCTTCAAGCATCTAGCCAAATACGGCAGACATTTCAAAGCTTCTCCTGACCCAGCCTGAGAAGTCCCTCTCAGGGTGCCTCCTACAGTTACAAGAGAGTCACCGAAGCAGATCCAGGAGACGTTATCAGTGTGGTTCACTGAAGATCCATCTTCGGAGCTTTGCTACATCCTGGTTATGAAGCCACTGTGTTTAATGTATTCTCATAAAGAGAATTCTACTTATAAGTCTCCTATCTGAGGTATAGGTGGTGAATACTTTTTCCTATTCTGTTGGTTGTTTTTACACTGTTGATAATTTCTTTTGCCATGCAGAAACTTTTAAATTTGACGTAATTCCATTTATTAATTCTGGGGGCTATTTCTTTTGCTTTTAGTGTCTTATTAAGAAAGTCCTTGCCACCATCTTTATCTTTTAGATGTTCGCCTAATTTGTCTTTCAAGAGATTTAGTGTTTCAGCTTTAATATCTAGGCTTTTGATCCACTTTGATTTAATTTTGGTGCATGGTGACAGGCATGTGTCTAGAGCCATTCTTTTGCATGTGGATATTCAGTTTTCCCAGCACCATTTGTTGAAGAGGCTGTCCTTCTTCCAGTGTGTGCTTTTGGTTCCTTTATCAAAGATCAGGTAGCTGAGGGTACTTGAGTTTGTCTCTGCATCCTCAGTTCTGTTTTTGTGCCAGTACCTATAGTTTTTATTACTATTGCTTTGTAGTATGATTTGATGTCTGGAATTGTAACGCTTCCTTTCTTAGTCTTGTTACTCAGGATTGCTTTGACTATTCTAGGTCTCCTTGGGTTCCATATGAATTTAAAGATTGTTTTTTCTAGTTCTGTGAAAAATGTTGCTATTTTGATAGGAATTGCATTAAATCTGTGTATCAGTTTTGATTATATTAGTCAAAACTCATTTTAAATGATTATATTAATTCAGCCTAAGAACATGGGCTGTCATTGCATTTTCTGATGTCTCCTACAACTTCTTTCTTCATTGTAATATAGTTTTCTTTATATAGATCCTTCACTTCCTTGGTTAGGTTTACTCCTAGATATTTAACTTTCTGCTGGACAATTGAGAATGGAATTATTCTTCTGAGCTCTTTCTTAGTAAGTTCATCATTGATGTAGAGGAATGATATTGACTTTTTAGTATTGATTTTATAGCCTGCATTTTGGCTGAATTTATTATTTCCAAGAGTTTCAGAGTGGAGCTTTTGGGGTCTTCTATGTAGATAATCATATCATTTGAAAATAAGGATAGTTTATCTTTCTTCTTTCAATACATATTCCCTTTAATTTACTTTCTTACCTTATTGCTACGGCAAGTGTTTCAAGGACTATGTTGAATAGGAGTGGTGAGACTGAACAGCCTTGTTGTGTTACTGATTTAAGAGGAAGTGCTTTTAGTTTCTCTCCATGGATTTTGATATGATGTATTTTCTTCATCATTTAACTTGCAAAATTTTTGATTTCTTCTCTGATTTCTTGTATGGTCCATTGTTTGGTCCGTAGTAAGTTATTTAGTCTCCATGTGTTTGTGCATGTCTGCTGTTCCTTTTGCTGTTAATTTCCAGTTCTATTCTGCTATGATCTGAAAGTATACAAGGAATTATTTCAATTCCAATTCCTTTGTACTTACTCAAGCCTGACTTACGGCCTAGAATATTGTCTGTTTTATAAAATGTTCCATGTGCTGCTGAGAAGAAAATGTGTTCTACTGATGTTGGGTGGAACACTCTGCAGACATCTGTTAAGTCCAAATTTTCTGTAGTGTAATTTAACTGTAGTATCTGTGTAGTATCAACTAACCTGTTTATCTGTGATAGTGAAGTATTAAAATCCCCTACTATAATTGTATTGGGATCTATATGTTCTTTCAGATCTAATAATTTTCATTTTACATAATTGCTCCAGAGTTGGGAACACAAATGTTGATGATTATGAACTTGTCCTGTTCTATTGTTCCATTAGCCAGTATATAGTGTCCATCTTTGTCTCTCCTGAACTCTTTTGTTTCAAAGTCTGATGTTTCTGAGAATATTATAGCTACCCCTGCTTGTTTCCTAATTTCTTGAACTGTCTTCATTACCTTTCTATTTGTTTCTCTTCACGTTCCTTGCATTTCTTGTTAATGTTTTTTTTTTTCTACTCCTTGTATGTCTGCTTTGAGCTCTCTGTATATCTCTTTTATGTCCTGTGTGAGCTTCTGGGCCCAGAAATTATCATCGTTATTGGATTTGATATTTGTTGGATCTGCTATTTCAAGATCCCTGGTATGAGTTTCTGGAGTGTTAGGCCTTTTTGTCAGTAACTTAGTACTTCATTTCCCCACAGTTCTGTTGCAGTAAGTTGAAGCTCAGGTATTGTTGATGAATTCTTTCTAATTCCAGAGATATGTTTGTTGGATTTGCTCTAAATGTTACTTCAATTTTATTCCACTTTTAGAATTTATAACTGTTTTCAATTTTTTTAACTATTAGTTTTGAGATATTCTCAACGTCCAGACTTTTGCTGGGACCTTTATCTTCTCAACTCTTTGGAGCAGAAGAAATAGAATACAGAACTCAGAACTGTATATGGTCTACAGCAAGAACATTTGTTAGTGTATCTTGGGTATGGAGGTCTTTAGCAATATTAACATCCAAATTTTGAATAATGGTTTACATTTACAATACTATCCAATATTAATAATTCATTGGCAAATCCTAGTAACTGAGTTAACACTATAACCACTATATCCACAAGATTAATAGGTACAATATGCCCTAACTATATATCTAACTTAACCTATTATTGACTTATTAAAATGTACTATTGATATAGGAATATAACCCAGGCATTTGGAGAGCTCTAGATATACAATGGGAAGCAAAGGAGTATTCCTATGATGGTGAGCGATCTGTCATTGCTCTTTACCCAGTCAGAGAGCTACAGATAGAGAATAGCACTCAAAGCAAGATTTAGATGAGTCAGGGAGACCTCTGAGTGAAAGGGCGAGAGCGTCACTTCCAAATCTGTAGAAATATTTATGATGCTATACTTAGGCAGTTAATCAAGAGGGGGGAAGATTCAAGATTTATCAAATAAAGAAAGAAAAGGAGGTGGAAAGAAAGGGGAGGAAGGGAGACATGCACCACAAGAAAGAAAGAAAAAAAAGTAACTAAGAATATTAAAAGTAGAAAAGGAAAAATTGAGGAAATGTGGTTAATTTTAGGAAAAGTAAGAACCTAAACCAAAGAAAGATAAACACAAGAACAGAACAACAACAACAACAACAGCAACATCACTCAAATCCAATGGGACACAAATCAAAACACAGATGATTAAAAAAAGTTAGTTACCCTCCTGTATTATATGGATGTAAATATCCTAAAGTGCTGGGTCTCCTAGTCTGGTGTGGTCTACTCAGCTACCGATCCTGGGGGTTTCCTCTTTGTCCTTATGTCATTTCCAGCTGGTCCTGATAGTCTCTAGTTGGATGTGTGGGTCCTGCAGGATTTCAGGCTGAGATCCAGCACAACACCCAATAGACCTGGGTCTGGTGTGGCCTCTGGCTGTGTCTGGCACAGTGCTGGATACACCTAGGCCTGGGATGGATTCTAGGTGGGTCCTTGGAGGTACATAAACTGCCTCAGCCTGGGAAGTGTCCAGCATAGCTCAGGATGAACCTAGGCCTGTAATGGCTTATGAGTGCATCTGTGGAGGAGCGTAAGCTACCAGGGGCCTTGAGAGGACTCTGGGAGAGTCCAGCCTGGTGTGAGATGCACCTAGGCCTTGGATGGTTTCCTGGTGGGTCTGTGGTGGTGCACAAGCTGTCAGGGTCTTGAAAGGGCCTGTTTTTTTCTTGCACGGGGGATTGAGCCAAGGGCCTTTACCCTGAGCTACATCTCCAGCCCATTCTCATTTTTAATATTTTATTTTGAAATAGAGTTTTGCTAAGTTGCTCAGATTGGGCTCTAACTTTTGATCCTCCTGCTTCAGCCTCCCAGAACGCTGGGATGACGGGCCCATGCTGCCAGCCCTGGTAACTTCTCTTCCGGTCGTCTCCATCAGATCCACACAAGAGGTTCTAAGGGTCTGGAATGGGGGGCTATGAACCAAGCAATTATCCAAATGAGGGGAAATAAACAGAGAGGACAGAAGACAGTCCCGGGCCACACGGAGGCCTACGCTGGGTTCCTGGATGGCTTCACAGTGAGTCCACAGCCTGGCTGTTTCCACTGCTCTTTCTCTAGGCATGCATGCGAGCATCTATGGAGACCTGAACAGCCAGGTTGCCAGGTAAATTCAAAGAAAGGAGTAAAAGGCAGAGAGCTGGGGATTGTCCAGGAAAGGTCACAGTTCTGCGGGGTCTCAGCTAGTTAAGAGGGAAGGGTCACGAACTGGGGAGGTCATGGAGTCCAGGGCTCTGGGGAGGTGGTGTGTTAAAGCCTCAGGCCTGTTCATGAGGTCAGTAGAACTGGAGTGCCACACAAGTTCTTCTAAATTGCCTATAACTATCTTCACGACTAACTGGGAATCAACTCACGTGACAGTCGAATATATGAAAAAATGGACTCCTCAAGCCAAAACCAGCCAACAGAACCACCCAAAGGGTAAGGTTCCCTCCACAGGGTGCACTGGCTGTCCAGCCCCAGGAGTGGGAGCCTGCCGCGCCTCCTGCCTGCTAGCCAGCACACTGCAGCTGCTCCACCGGCGGAGCTGTAGAGACCTTAGGGCCTTGGGGTGAAACCCACTTCTTAGGATTCCAGGGTGCAGGCCCTCTATGGCCCTTTCAGCCAGTCGTGCAACTCTGTCTGCCAGTGCATGGCTCTCCAGGCCAGATTCAGTTTTGGTTTCAGCCTGGACTCTTCCAATTCACATTCTACGCCCGGGCACTGGCATCCTGAATGTCTTGTTTTTAGTCTGTTACCGTTGTTTGTTCATTTCTCGGTACCATCCACGTGACCTTAAATATCATGACACGGCCTCTCCATGGTGTGTCCGCATGAGCTGTGCTTAACACGATTTCTAGCACATGCTGTAGACTCACGAAAGTGTGTTGAATGAATGACATCACTTCTTAACTCTGTAATTACATGTTATTACTCTCCCTCCCATCCTTTCTCTGTCTCTCCCTTCCTTCCTTCCTTCCTTCTTTCCTTCCTTCCTCTTTCAGACAGAGACTGAAGGCTCTCTAAGCCTAGCTGCTCAAAGTTGCACCGCTACCGCTAATGTGCCTGGCCTATGTCAGGACCTCTGAGCACTGCTGCCCCTCATGGTGTTGCTTGGGTGCTGAAGGAGGAGGTGCTGACTAGCCTCTCAGAAGTCAAAGCAGTGTGGCACAGCGTGCAGGCCTGTAATCCTAGCCACTCAACAGCCTGGGGCAGGAGGCTCTCAAATTGGAGACCAACCTGGACAACTTAGTGAGACTGTCACAGTAAATAAATAAATAAATAATAAAAATTAAAATAAATGGCAGTGAGACCCTGTCTCTAAATCAAAACTAAAAAATTAGCTGGGTTGTAGTTCAGTGTGAAGTCCCTGGGCCCAATCCGATACCACACACACATGCGCGCACACACACACACACAAAACCAAATTTGGAGGAGGACTTTGTTCTCATTTGTGCTGTGACTTAGGGCAAGTTTCAGCTCCAAATCACGCTTGCACTATTGGCCTCCCACATCTGGCTCTTTGAGAGAGAGCAAAGAATGTAATACTGACTCTGGATTTGATCTGAGATAGAGTGACAATTGCAATTGGTTTTCAACCATTTTCAGAGCTGGCTGGCTCTTGGTGGTTGTGTGACTTTATTGCTACTGTACATGTGCCTGGAGGGGTTAACAATGGGAACATTTATTTCTAAAGCCTAAAAATAAGTCAGCAAACAAATAATGGGGATTGTCGAGCTACAATAACTTGCCCGTGACTGTATCTTTTCTAAATTCCAACAATGTGTTTCCCATGCTGACAACAAACATTAGAACCATGGTTGGCTTGTTCCCTGTCCCCCTTCATCCTCAGAGCTGGCCTTCCTGACAGTGTTCCTGTCACATGTCAGTCAGCAGAGCCATTTGGAAACCACTTAGCAGAGAGGTAGGTTTTTTCCTTGCGTTGATTTGCTCCAGGCTGGGACATGCTGTGTGGCTCCTGTGTGGACAAAGACCCAGATCTTTCCAGCCAGAGAGAGAGGGAACAAATAGCCCAATCATCCATGACACATTCATTAGCAAAAACACTCGGAAAACACAGTAATGCAGGAACTGTATCAAAATTAATTAAAAACCCAAGATGCTGTCCTTCAAATGTGACTCGGGGTTCCAGTTACCAGGCCGGCTCAAAGCAGCCTCTGTATTTTCTCAGCTGGCCTTATCGCAGAGGATATCACGCTTTGGAAGAACAAAGCTCCACTGTAATTAATTCAAAGGACCGATGCTCTTCTTCCACTGATGTGTGAAAATTCAAGAAGGAATATGGCAAATCCCCCACACTAGCAAAGGGGTCCCCTTTGGCGGCAGCCCTTCAGGACAGCCACAAACTTCCTATTCTGAAGTCCCAGGAGGTCTTGCCACTTGTCAGCTAGTCACTGAGCTCTGCTGGAAAGGGAGAAGGGAAGATCAAAAGGGAAGAAGAAAGAGGAAGAGCAGGAAAGAGGGAAAGGGGGAGAGGGTTGATACTGCGAGGAAGATGAGATGCATTGTAGCCCCATGGCTTTGGCTCTTCTGCTAATCACGTTGTCCCCAGGGGCCTGCTTGAACATGCGGAAGCTCCTCTCCTCTTAACACGGAGGACACAAACTGACATTTTCAAAAGGCCTTGGGTAAAGAAAAGCACAACGGAAATAGCTACCAAAAAATAAAGGAGTGTAGAACGCTCGGATGGTTTACAGGGGGATTTCTGACCCTACTGTGTTAATGTTCTTTCATCATAGCCCAATGCAACTCCACCAACATGGGGCTGTCCAGATGGGACAGAGGCCATCTTGGTCCTGGTCAGTCACCCAGTTGCCTCCCCTGGGTTCTGAGGAAAGCGCTTACACCCTGGTTCCCTTGCACTCAGTTCTGGGTTCACCATGCAAACCCTGACTAGCGATGCGATGAATTGCTCATCTTCTGTCGGAACCTACAAGCCCCACCCCCGGTAGGAGCCCAACTTCTTCATGTCTGTGGGTGTGCTCATGTAACAATGAGCTGAAACTGATACTGAGTTATGATTATCATGCACTTAACACATCATGTCCTCAGACACTGGCCTTGTGTGAGTTAGGAACTCAAGATATATGAGTTAAATGACTGAATGACACTTTTGTCTCAGATTGATTTATAAGCTAAGCAAGACCAGCTTACTCGGGATCTGCTAGATTCCCTTTGCCCCTTTTTTTTCCCTCTTTTCGCCCATGCAAAGCTTTCCACGAGAGTGTATTTTGTGTAGACTGAGTCACGGACAGGTGCACACGAATGAAACAGGGCCTCCGGCACCACAGCCTGCTCCAAACCCTCCGAAGCAGTGAGGGCACTATTTAGAAGGCTGTGTGGCGCCACCTGCCATGAGTGGAAAAGAGTGCTATGTGCCTGGGCATGGTGGGTGCAGTGAGGGAGGTCTGGACAGAGAGTGGGACAAGGGGCAACAGCTTCTGAGCCATATGCTGGAGATGTGAAATTTAAGCATTCCTTTGGGAAATTATGCAATCATCATTTTGAAATCACACCCACAAGAAAGGGTTGCTAAGTGTCTTCTTACAAATGGCCAGGACAATAGAAAAGTAACCAGAAACCTGCATGAATAACTAATTGCTGTAAACACACAATGAAAAGCAATTTTGGCTTTTGAGATTGGCCAGAAAAATGGAACAATACAAATTCACAGGTTGGATGCCAGGTGCTTCCAAACCTGTTAAGGTGCAGACAGGGGGAAAAGTGGGAAAGTATACAGTTACACAAGGTTTCTGGGGCGACAACTAACTACAGGTTAGCAAGAGCTATTTAAAAAGTGCATTCATTTTTTCTCACATGCTCTACTTGTCCTATGAAAATATTTATCTCTTTTTTGATTGCTTTTTTCCTCTTTCCTTTTTGGCAGTATTGGGGATTGAACGCAGAGCCTTTGCACTGAGCTAAATATCTAGTCCTAGTTTTGAATTTTTATTTTGAGGCACAAGGTCTAACTAAATCATTAAGATATCCAGGCTGGGCTGGAACTTGCCAGCCTCCAGTTTCAATCTTCCATGTGCCACCACAGGTAGCTTTTTTATTGCTTTTCTAACACCTAAATTCTCCACCAGAGTAAAAACTCTGAAAAAGGACTGTGTTCTTGGCCAATCCATCTTGTGTCAACTAAAGCTATATGTTGCAAGAAATTTAATATGTGTGTTAAAGAATTATTGATTATATCCAACTTCTAAAATGCATCCTTAGAAAATAGTTGTTCAAGTGTGCAGAAGAAAGTTAGTAAAAATTGTCTTTTCGTGGCATCTAAAAAGGTTTTCAAGTGAGGAATTGATTACATAAATTATAGAAATCTGTAATATGGAATACTATGCAACAGTTCAAAATTGTGTTCCATATTCATTTACATGGAAAGATGACTCATGACATAGACCTGTGGGAGACTAAGGCCAATTACATGGTCATATGCATCAATTAAAGCATTCTGTAAAATAAGCCATGTGGTAGGAAATGAGGAATTTTTATTTCCCTCTTTAGGCTAAAACAAACAAACAGGCAGACATTTATTTCTTTTTAAAAATTGTGTTTGTAGCAAAAGAAAATCTAATAAAACCATTTCCATTTTTTTAAAAAAGCAATTGTATGCATTCATCTGGCCATTCTTCAGAAATGGGACAGTTGTGCATTGTGCTTATGAAAGGTGGAAAAAATGATTTCAATAAGAAAATACAAGGAACTGGTACCCCATCAAGTAAGGAGCTACAAAGAAAGAGTTGGCCTTGTAGAGCCTCTCTCCTTTGTATCAAGCCAAAGAAAACTGAAAAGGCGTCTGTCTTAGTCTGTTCAGCGCTGCTGTAACAAAATACTTGAGGCTTGGTAATCTATATAAAAAAAAAAAACCCAGAAGTTTATTTCTCACTGGTCTGGAGGTCAAGAAGTCCAAGACCAAGGCACTGGCAGGTTCAGTGTTGTGATGGCTGCCCCTGCTTTCAAAATGGCACCTTGATAACTGCAACCTCCACATGGGATGAGCACTGTGTACTTACATGGCTGAAGGTAGCCATCAAATCCTTTAATAAGGGCACTTAATCGCTTTCCAAAAGCCACACATCCCAGTGCTATTGCACTGGAATACATTTCAACGTGAGTTTTGGAGAGGGGAAAAAAAATACCATTCAAATTATAGTAACATTGAAGGGGAGGGGGGAGAGAAAGAAAAAAATACCAGGAGTTGTTGAGTTTGTTTGGAGTTCCATAACAGAAAACTACCATCTGTATGGTTTAAGTAACAGAAATTTATTGTCTCACAGCTATGAAGGGTGGAAGTTGAGGTCAAACTGCTCTCAGGGTTGACTTCCTCTTTCCATGGCTTGCAGACGGCCACCTTTTCACCGTGTCCTCATGTAACCTTTCCAATGTATATACAGAGAGAAGAATTCCTGGTTTTTCTTTATCTTCTTATGAGGTCACCAGTCTTGTTGGACAGACCTCTACCCTAATGACTTCATTTGACCTTAAATGTTTCCTTGAAGATCCAGTCTCCAATACATAAATGACTTTAACATGTGAATTCTATAAGGGACCCCATTAAATCCGTAAGAGAGGCCCTAAGTATTAATTCGGTGCCCATACAGACTTGAAAGAGCAAATTTGGAAGTTATGCATCAGAAGCACTTTCTTTCATTTTTATTTTAATGCACACAATACGATTGCACATAACTGTCATCTAGATCAGTTGCTCAAGTGTGCCTAAAGCCCTCTAGTCTCTGTACTCGTCTCTTCCTTTAATATTTCAGCAAGCTTGCTTGAGACTCTAGCTACCATCCTTTAGGTATAGAAAATTCAAGCCTCACCTAGATTTCTAACGACTGCCCCAGATTTGAGGAGAGAGGACACAGGCTTAGATTCCTGTAGTAAATTCCAGCACCTTTTGAATCTTGATGGCCTGCCTCCCTTTTCAATTCTCGAGACTGCTCCCTCTGCCAGCAATTCTGTCTTTGACCAACCCAAGAAAACTTGGCACTCTCTCTCTCTTTCCCTCTCTCTTTCTCACTCACACATTCACTCTCATTTCTTAAACCACCAACAAGCTCAGGAACAGAGATTCCATGAACGTTCAGGGCTCAGCACTATTAGAAATAGACAGTGACTTACGGTTAAATTCCAGATCCACCTCCTCAGCTCCCTGTAGTGGGGTCTTCTCACTGGTCATCCTCCTCATTGAGGCTGGGCCTTTTCTTCAAGATTCTTTCTTCTATGTTTCCTCCTCTTTGCATCTTCCAGGTTGAGTCACCTTTTTCCTCTAGAGATTCTCAAGGACTATACCTAAATTCTCATTACCTTATTAAACTGAGAAAATCAGCTCTCTCTGTCATATTTCACTCATATCTGTCTAAACTCATCCCACTAGATGAGACAAGAGCTGCATCTTTTCTGACCAAAGGCCCATACGTGTTTTCTTAGGCCTCTGGCCTGCCTACTTTGGATGATGCTCTTTTCCTAGAATATAAAAGTCCTATAGTCACTTCACTTTGTAAATCCTACTCTCCCCTTCTCATTGAATGTATGCAAATAGTGGATTTTGGAGGCACCTTACTAACCAATACTTGCTGTACTTGTGTGTTTCTGTACACATGTGATTATGCCTGTACACACAACTAGTTTTTTAAATAAATAAAAATTAGTATGTTCTTTAAGAATCTATTCCCATTCCTGTTGTACAAGCTTTAGAGTTGGGGAAGCAAAATAAGAACATATGGAAAAGATATTTTGGGGTTTGGCACAGACATTTTGTGAGAAATTTAAAGAGTCTATATCCAAAAATGTGTGTTTGCAGAGAAGAGTTTGGAACCGTGGAAACCAAGAGCTTCCATTTTGGTGGAGGTAGGGCTCCTGAGGCCTGCCAAGGAGCTCAGCCTAAGGCATTTCAGCCTTGCTGTTCCTGGCAGATGGTCCCCTGGAAACTTCCTACTCGGTTGCACTTTTCTCATTGAACCCCTTGGGAGAGGGCACTGTGGATCTAGAAGAAAGATGGTATCCTTTGAAATGGCCCGGGATGTTTAACTATGATTTCTTCTCAGCTCCTACCAAGCTATGAATAATTTAGGGCTGCATTTCAGCTCCTAACCTCTGCTCTGACTATTCAACAAATCTCTGCTTTTCCCTCTCTTTCTGTCTTTGATTGCCCTGGAAATATTTAATAAAGCATCTAGCAATGAGTTTGTGCCTAAGCATTCAAGAAACACTACTGAAATTACCCACACACATGCATGTGCATTGACTGGAGCCAGCGTAAATATCCTCTCAGAGTCACGTCCAGGAAGCATGATGGACTTATTGTGGGCATCCACATTCTAGAGGGACATTTATAGCAGCAGTGAAGAGGCCAGATAATGGCCCCATTTAGAGCAGCCATTTAGTACCATAAATACATTTCCTCAAATAAATCTGCTGATTACCCTCACACTGGCTTGACAGCTCGGCCAAGTGCTTTGCCCTAAATGTTGCTAAAGGCCCAGTCGTGTATCCACTCACATCAGAGACCTCAGATAAAGAAGTACAACTGGTGGGCCCGTTCTGGAAATGATTGCACAAAATGAGAAAAGAAATGGGAGGAAAATCTCAGAGGAACAAGTATTTCATATCTAGCCAGTTGCCTACACAGAATCCTAACTATTGCTTCAGGGAAAATGGGCCACAGTTCAAGTCCCAGACAAGTCTTCCCACAAATATTTTTGAGATGACAAAAGAAAACAAACCAAGTTTTCTGTTAGAGATGTGATAAGGACGAGGGTGAACTATGAAATAGTGGTTTGTTAAACCTTCAGGAGCCAGGTTGGTTAAAATCCTTTCAGGTCTCTCTTTATTATTGGGATGGAGGTTGAATTCCTCAGCAAGGCATAAAAGACTTCTCATTTGACTGCATCCTCTCTAATCTATGGACCTGCAAAGCCACCAGCAAGTTGTTTTTTCTCTGGCATTTTCTCCCCTCTCTTCCATCCTCATCTTTCTTCACTTACTGAAAGCTTGTTGGCCATGAGGAATCCACTTTACCACCCCAGACTGACTTAAATATCCACCCAACTTGTCCCCCTAAACATGCTGGTCATGTGGTGGGTTCTTGTGTCCATCTTCCAGCTTTGCAAAGAGACCAGCTCCCTGGAGCCAGATTGTAATAGGGGCTTACTGAACATTTCTTGACTAATGAGGACAACATATAATTAGTTCCTACTGTGTGCCAAGCATTTGGGTAGTGGTGGTGGCAAGGTCTTGCTCAATAGTCCAAGCTGATCCTGATCTCACTATGTAGCCAAGGTTGGCTTTCAACTCACAGAAATCCCCCTGCTTCAGCTGTTTGAGTACTGGGATTACAAGCATGAGCCACTATGCCTGGTTCATTTTTATGCAATGCTGGAGAATTGGATTCAGGGGCCCTGAACATGCTAGGCAAATGCTTTAACCTCTGAGCCATGACCCTGACCCCCAAGCTGTGTTGTTAAGTCATATGTCTTGTCCTTAGTCTTCCCAACAGCCTAATGAGACAGAGGCAAATAATAGCCTCATTTTATGGGTGAGAAAACTAAGACATAAAATGTTTGAGTAGCATTTTGAAGGTCAGGCATAAAGCTAATAAATATTATGGTAAAAATTAGAACCCAGGCATTTGGACATGTGAATCTGTGCTCCTAAATAAAATTCCTGGCTGAATGAATGAATGGATAAATAGATACATGATGGGGAGATGTCTTTCTTGAGAATGGAGCCAGGCAAGGGAAACCTCAAGTGAGCCTGGCACTTAAATATGGCACGTGTAGGGCGGGCTGGGGAAAGAGCGGGGTGGGATGAGTTGGGAAGAAATGCTCCTGTCCTTTGATATCTTCTTGTCAATTAATTCTCTTTGGGGATAAATATATGTAGTTATAGGAGTTTGTATAGATAACTCACTGTTTTAAACCATTCATACATACTAAGCCCCCCTTGTAACTGTTACTAAAATACCTTAGGAAAATGTCCCCTTCCTATCTGCTGAGTGCTCCACAGACTAAAATATGGCATGCACTAATGTCTCAGCCACAGTTCACTCAAGTTCGTGGCACTAAAACTGGCACCTTCTAGGAGCTGGTGGCCAACTAAATCTAGGTGAGGATGGAGCTGTGGAGTGAGAAGTGATGAAAATGAATGACAGGAACCAACACAGGAGGTGACTGAGCTTTCTTTTTGGTTTTCCCCATTGAGAATGGCCATTGAACATGATCTCTGAACACAGAGCAAGAGGCCAACTCGTAATCTTTTAGGTGAATCTACTGCACTGCCCCAGAGGAGTGCTTAGGGATTAGTGGGTTCATAGTGAGCATGTGTTTGCCCATGGAAAGTAAGAAGGAAGGGAGGAAAGAAGATGGAGGATAGGCAGGAAGGAAGAAAGGAAGGAAGGAAGGGAGGGAGGGAAGGAGGAAGGAAGGAAAGAAGAGAGGGAGAGAAAGAGGCAGACAATGAGGCTATGTTTATACACAGCCTTGGGGATTGAAAGAGGAACTGGAAGTTATTGTTAATTCAAGGTGGACTCAATGTGAGGGCAGGGCTGATATTTAGAGGGATTAGTTTTTTTTTTCTTCAACATCTCTTTCCTATAGCCTGTTTCTTTTAGGTGTTGGGTCCATGTTAATTTTCCTGTCTGTAGGATTTGGTTTTTACAGATGGCAAATGGCCTCATTGGGATTTTTAAAGAATCTCCTCGGGTCTCAGGACGGCCAGGAAGCACACCCTCTTCACCTTCACCTTCAAACTCTTTTTTTCTATTCACCCAATGTCTCCTGGGTAAGAACTGCTCATAATGCCGTTTACAACAGGCATATTTTAATTTTAAGCATAACTGCTCTTTAAATACTAGAGAACGATTCTGTGATTGCAGCACAGGTTATGGAATTAGTTCACTGTAATTCAGTTCTCACAATTTCACCACAAAGCTTCCTAATGAGATTAAATCTAAGCATTACACCATTGTTCATTTATTATGTTTCCATGGTCTGTCCAGATAGATGGTGGTGATGAACCTGAACTCTGATTATTTTATCACATGAGGTCAGCACATTGAGAGAGTTCACGGCTGAGACCCAGAAAATATCATAACTCACTCAAGATGAGGTCAATGTCACAGAGTAAATCACAAACTGTAGTTACAACCAGCCTCCCGTATACACTGATGTCCACTTTCAGCCGTGTTCGTAATCAGTTCTTTTAAACAATGTGTTCTCTATTTGAAGGGTTTGCTGCTTTAATCTCAGACAATAATGGCCATTCACTTACTCAAGCCAGCAGCTGCCTTCTCCTTGCTACTAAAATTCCTAATTGGAATCACCCCGTCGTTGACCTAAACTATTCATTACAGAGAATTTCAGACAAACTCTCAGTAACCCTCAAGTTGAGGTGGCACCTGTTCTTCTCTCATTTAAGATGCGCCCCCTGCTTCACACCAGAAAGCTCTAATCATCAACCAGGAAGGTTTCTTTTCCTCTTATGTTCACAATGAAAAACTTTGCATTTAGTAACAAAACTTGGGAACACTGGATCTGTGGCTCAGAGGGCAGATGGGGAGAGGGCAGAGGTTAAGTTGGTTGGGGGCGGCTGTCTCCAGGAGCAGAGTATTCTGAGTTTCCTGTGGCTGCTGTAACAAATTACTACAAATGCAGTGGCTTGCCGCACAGAAACTTATTCTCCTGTGTTTCCAGAAGCCTGAAATTCAAACTTGATGTTGGCAAGGTTAGTGCCTCCTGGAGGCTCTGAGGGAGAATTCATTCCTCTCTAAGCTTCTGGTGGCTGGCAACGTTTAGTGGCGTTTCTTGGCTTGTAAACTCGTGCTGCTGTCTGAATGTGTCCCCTTAAAAACAGGCGTTGGAAACTTAGTCCTCAAAGCTGCACTGTTAAGAGGTGAAACGTTTAAGGAGGTCATTGTACCCCAGGGCTGTGCTCTCAGGATTAGGTTCATACAGATTATAAAAGGTCCTGAATTCGGGGCTTTGATCTCTTTCCTTTTTCTTTCCTGCCCAACTGTGGACTTCTCAGCCTCTGGAACCATGAGCCAGATGCACTTCTGGCTACTATAAGTTACCCAGGCTGTGGGCTTCTCTTACGGCCTAAGACAACATAGAATGAGATAACATGGTTTTCTATGATACTACCTGCACGTGGATTTCTCCCCCCACCCTTCTATTCTCATAAAAACACTTGTCTTTGAGTTTAGAACACAGGACAATAATCCAGGACGATCTCATATTGACAGCCCTAATTACACTCAAAAGTCTTCCCCCCAACCCCCCAAATAAGATCACTTTCTTGGGGCTTGAGTGGACCTATCTTCCGGAGAGGAGGAACCATCTAACCCACTACAGACGACAAGCAGGTGACACCTCACATAGCCTTAGAGAGGTGCTTGTGCAGGCACACAGGTACAGGCCAATAGAGCGGGAAGAAACTCTAAATACGCTCTAGCTTGTTTTCTTTTGTGGGAAGAATGTGTATCTAAGTACGAAAAGTGGTTGCAAGCCAGATGTGTTCAGAATGGCTCTATGATAAGACTACAGGTGACTCTTCCTTGCTTTTATTTATTCATAGTTTCTACATTTAAGAAAGGATGGAGACCTGGTCTCTTAAAGATCTTAAGTAAAAAAGAAGACAATTGATAAAAAGATGAGGCTGTATTTCTTTTTTGCAATATGAAAATACAAACAGCCAAATAGCTACAAGTTTCTCTCTACCCATACCTCTCACAGAGTGAGAGAGAGATTATATTCTTCATGAAAAAATGGAAGGAGCTTGCTCACATATATAAATAAAAAATAAATGCACACTATAAAGTCCTTGAATGTGGTCAAATTATATATGCTATAATGTGACCTATGCTTCCCTTCTGGCAAGGGAAATGGATATTTATGCTTCATTTTAAAGTTCGTAACTGATCTTACTGTGTTCTGTGGCCTCTCATCTGTTTGATTCTGTCCATTCACCATAGAAAACAAAAGTCATGCCTTGTTTTGCCTCTAACAGAAAGGATTTAATTACATTTGTTCAAACAAGTCACAGTCAGGGCTTGTGAATCACCATGCCTATGAGTGTTGAAATGCCTTGACATACACCTGGCCTTTGACAATGGCAGCATAAAAACTTCCCGCACCAGTGTCGACACCCTGCAAAGTCAGATCTGACACGAGGCTGACTCTTGGGGCTTGGTGGAGTCCTTAGGTGCTTCTGGCACAGCCCTAAGTTCCATCGACATTCTGCTTATAGACAGCTTTTAATCAATCATTACTGATCTCTTATTTTCTTAGGTGGCCCTCGAAATTTTGTCAGAGTATCCTTAAGCAACCATCCTTTACGTAGGGGAGCTAGGCTGACCAATAGTTTCTGCTTTTCCTTTTCCTTTTCCCCTTCAGAACTGGGGAGAGAATTGTTTTAGCTCTGATTTGCAAGAAGAGCAAGAAGATTTTTCTCCTCCTGCTGGAGCAGTTGTGAGTAGGAAGTAGGCACGAGCAGGAGGGCTGTAGAAGCGGGGGCATCTGAGAACGGGACAGAAGCAGGTGGAGCTTGGAGCTGCATCTGCCTTTCCCCCCACCCACTTGTCTCCAGGACGGGCTGCAATGGTCCACTCCCCACAAGGAATTTCCTTTACACATGTGGCTGTGCAAAAATTATTGAAACAATCTCTTAGTGGATAAAAAGGCTCTCATCCACTGGAAACAGAAGTGTTTGGAAGTTAATTAAGGTCTGGCCTGTGTATCTCGGTGGTAGAGCGTTTGGCCTGCCACATGAAAGACTGAGCTTTGATTTCAAGCACCAAAAGAAAAGTTAGTTTAGTTTTTAAATTCTTATTGTTCCACTATACCATGGAAAAAGAAAAACTTTGGAGTAGTCTGTGACTGTATCCAAGCAGAAGCGTCATTTGTGTCACTCCTGCAAACTGTGGGGTAGCAGGTTGAGCTGGTGGTTCCCTATAAACTACATCTACTAGGAGCTTTATTTAGAAAAAGGTCTTTAAAGATGTAATTGAGAACCTCAAATGGAGATCACCTTAGATTATCTGGTGGGCTACAAGTCCCATGACAAGTGTCTATAAAAAGAAAAAATAATCTTATGCAGAGCAGAACATACAGAGGAAGATTTGGGGAATCAGAGGCAGAGATCAGAATGACGCCAACAGCCACTAGAAGCTGGAGAGGGCCGGGGCCAGAGTCCCCCAGCACCTCCAGAGGGAGCGGGGCTCAGCCCCGCTTTGCTTTTGAACTTCTCGATCCTAGAACTCTAAGAGAGTAAATTCTACTGTCCATAGTCCCCCACTTTGTAGTAATTTCCTAGAGCAGCCTCAGAAAATGAAAACGCCTTGTCTTACACATTCTACATGTATACTACACTTTGTCTTTATGTAACGCCCCTCCTTGTTAGCCGGCTGGTCACCTGGAAGCAGTCATTCGATACCTGCTCATCACCCCGGAGAGCCCTTTTTCAGTAAGATATTGTAGTTGTTTTGGGATGCATGCTCTCAAAAGCATTTCAGTTCCCTGAATTTAACTTCTCAGTTTTTTTCGCCTTTTTGCTGAAACTCAGTTCGTTTCTCTCATTTCTGTAGTCCTTTCAATTTTCTGGTGTCATCTGACCTGTGACCCCAGAAGAACTTCCCAACAACACAGTATATTGGGATCCAGAACTGTGCTTCTGCTCTGCTTAGCTACCCAGACACCCCGCTTCCCTCTACCACCCCATGAATTGACCCCCTTTCCATATTTTGCCTTTTCTCTTGGAGTTTGAGTGAGCATTTCATTATTTCCCTGAACTCTCTTATCTCTGTCTTAAAAGTTAGCAGCAGCATCCTTCCCTGTTGAGTTTTCTGGACTTGGAGATAAAGCTTCTAGTGTCACCAGGGAATGGATTTCCTGTTTATCTCACATGGTTCAGCAGCTCTTTATGCTCGTCATCAGTCCCACAAAGACCGTAAAAGAGCAGAGAAGGCCACTCACCAGGAGCCCGGTGGCCAGAGAGGTAGTGCAGGAGAGAAAGGTACAAACTAGATTAAGAACGAGAGGAAGGAGAGACTTGGTCACGTGATTAACTGCTGACCTAGTCTGTCTGCAGGCACCGCCAAAATGACCCTGCTAGTCACGAGTGACATTGAATGTCCTTTTTTGGAGTTTCTGTGACTTGTAACTGAAGGTGCCCTGACTCCTGAGTCGAGGTTACCAAATGGCATTCTGATTGGCATTTCTGCTGGTTGTCTTAGTCCTAACTAGGAAGAAAGAAGGCCAGGATGAGCTCTTGAAGCTTAAGACTTTTGGTTCTATGTTCTTGCTGCAAGGAATGGAGCAATTTCAGTTCATCTTATATACTAGAAGCATGTCACAACAAAAAGTTCAGCTAAAATAGACATTATGAGAGATTGGAAGAAGGACATGCCTCATCACACATTGACATCCTTGGCTTCACCCATTCTGTAGGAAGCACCATTCTGCAAAAATAGATTTTTCTTTTATGTTTCAGTTATTTTTGCATATGATTAAGATAAAGATTCATTTTTTTGCCATGTGTTGATCCAATTTTCTTAACACCATTTATTGAAAAGACAACCTTTGTTCATTATATGTTTTTGGAAGCCTTGTCAAAGACTATTTACTCTTACTGGGTTTATTTCTAGACTCTTCATTCTCTTCCATTGGTTTATATGACTGTTTTTATGTCAATTCCATATTGTTCTGATTGCTATAGCTTTGTAATATACTTTGCAATTAGGGATTGTAATGTCTCCAGCTGTGTTCTTTCTCACATTGCTCTTTGTGGTTTTTTAGAAATCATTTATTAATATGAAATGAATTAAAGATTTAAATATAAGATCTAAGGTTATAAAACTCCTAGAAGAAAATATCAGAAAAATCTTCACAAAACTCCTAGAAGAAAATTCAGAAAAATCTTCACAACAATGGTGTTAGCAATGATTTTTAAAATATGATCCCCAAAGTATAGGCAATAAAACCAAGAATAAACCACATCAAACTAAAAAACAAAGCAAATAATCAAAATGAAATAGCAGCCTATGAATAAAATGAGAGAAAATATTTGCAAACCACATATATGATATATGATGACAGCTGAATAGTGAGAAAACAAAGATTTTTAAATTGGCAGAGTGTCTGAATAAAAATTTTTTCAAAGAAAACAGGTATATATGCTCAATATCAAGTGGTAACTCTACTTCCAAGTTTTAAGAAACTGCAAAACCAGTTTTCACAAGACGGTACCAATTTATATTCCCACCAAGAGTGCTCAAAGACTGCCTCTTCTCCACATCCTCACTCATACTTAGCTCTGTCTTTTTGAAGATGTAACTTTCTTTTTTTCTTGAGACAGGGTCTCACTCTGTGGTCCAGGTTGGTCCTGAACTCACTTCAGAGCCCAGGCAGGCCTTGGACTCAAGACTATCCTCCTGTCTCAGCTCCCAAGTGCTGGGATTACAGGCGTGTGCCACCACGCCCAGCTTATGTGGTGCTGGGGAATCAAACTAGGGTATTTAGCGCTTGCTAGGCAAGTGCTTTAACTGCTGAGGCATTCCTCCAGCCCAGCTCTGTCTTTTTGATGATAGTCACCATAACAGGTGTGATGTGATATTTTGCTGTGATTTCTCAGCTTATTTTAGTCACCTCTTCATATACTTATAGTCACACTGATGATGCCAGAAAGAGAGAGGGGGGAGAGAGAGAAAGAGAGAGAGTTTCTGGAGGGGATGGAATGTAGGACTCAAGGGGGACAAGAAGGATAGCAGCTCCAAAATTCCCTTAAGAGAAAAGGCAGAGCTCAGATGCTCCATCTTGACAGCAGATAGGCTGGGATGCACAGGGGGAGGTAGGTGTGGTGCTGGGAGCAACCGTAAGTTCTCGTCATTTCTATTCTTGCAAGAGAAGCAGGAGCACATTCCTGTGACCCCTTTGCACCCTCAAGGATGAGGGGGCACAGCTAGGAGAAGAAACTTTCTCAAAGTCACAATCTCAGGAGAGAGCCAAATCAGAGCTCAGGTCTGCTGATTCTTAGCATGGGAATTTTTATGCTGTGCTATCAGTTTGGTCCATTAGTATGGACCTTCCCCTTGGCCCAATGGACCCTCCTAAGCCAGCAGCCCGATCCTTCCCAACTCCAGTCCTTGCCGATGCCTGCCATGAGTGCCACGAATGCCTGGAGGCTACTCTAGGGCCACTTCACTCCCATTGGTTGGATGGCGCACTTGTCCAGAGTCTGTAGTGTCTGTTTCCACACCTACAATGCCATTTTTCTTTAATATTAATTTCGAATTTACATATCACATATGCCTACTAAATATGAAAGTGAACAAAGTATTGTTTATATGAAACCATCTTTGAGGAGCTGGGAGTGTAACTCATTGATTCAAATGCTTGTCTAGCAGGTGCAAGACCCTGGGCTTGAATCCTCAGCACCTCATAAAGATTATCTGGGTATGGTGGCTTACAGCTGTAATCCCAGCACTTAGGAAGCTGAGGCAGGAGGACACCTGTGATTTCAAAGCCAGCCTGGGCTATATAGTGAGTCTAGCACCAGGGCTGCAGAGCAAGACTCTATCTTAACTAAAAAATAAAACTTAAAACTACATTGAATGCTGTAGAAAAACTGGATGAAGGTGAGGAGCTCAAAATTGCTTTCACATTAGATGTAGGTGAGAGCATCATAAAAGATGAATGGGAAGTCGGGAAGATGGGATGCTGCCATCTTCAGCTCCGGAATTGCTCCAGAGCCTTCATTCTTCTCCCACCTTAAAGACTCCTAGAGCAAACGTGGCAAGTGCTGCATTCCGGTGTAATTTCTGCTCAAAAGATAGGGCAATGTCCCAGTTGGAGGACCCATCCTCAAAGGACAGGCCTGCCTAGCATCACAAGATTAATGAGTGAATGTGTATTTATGTCTTCGAAAGTAAAACAGCCTGATTAAGGCGAGCACACATAATTTTTCATGACTCCCCAGGTAAGAGAGTGTTTCTGTTAAATGACTACCTACCAAGGCTGATCTTGTCTGACAAGGGGGATTCTGTTCCCCTCAGCAGGTTATTCGTCCCCTGTCTCCAGCACGAGCAGGAAAATGCATGAACCTGCAGTTGCTACAAGCTCCCGTGCGTCCCTCCTAGCCGCCCTCGGCTAGCTTGTGCTTTGGACTCAAATCTATACATTTTTTTTTTTTGATGCTGAGATCATAGACTTAGATATTCACAGAGACCAGGCAGGTAATGAATAAAATGAGCTGGGAAAAATCAATTCAGACATGCTTCACTTTCATTTTTAAGTGAGTAGGAATACTCTCGGAGCCTATAAATACACATATCTTTTTCTGTTTTGTTTTATTTTTTTTCACTGACAAATGTGCTTCTTCTGTCTATAGTTGGTTTTTCTGCTGTAGCTCAAGACGTGAGAACCGAGAAGAGATAGAATCCGGTTCTGTGAAGCCTTTCCTGGACACAGTTTGGGAGCCACTTTAAGAAGAGAACCGCCGAGACAAGCTGTACTCATGAGTGGCTCAAGCGCGTGCTAAATTGCTTTGTTGCGCTGAGTGGCACAGATGGGAAATCAAACAACTCTCCAATGAAATGCAGCTCATTGACTTATGGATGAATATGTACAGTTTTGTCACTGGAAGCGCGCGACTCTCCAGGTTATTTTCCCGTGTTCCTCCAGTTTTGCAGGCTGTTTTATCTGGAGCCGCCAGACTTCATCAGGACAAAAGATGCGTCGGATACACCAAGACTTGAAATGACACTTGGAATGCATCAAACGTGCGGCTTCGTGCACAGGTGTACTCTATTTGAAGTACTGCTAGAGATTTGTGCCCTCAAACACAGGAATTTTGATAAATTCTATTTCACACAATTTCCATAAAAAAGAACTATGGTGCATTTATAACGGCATACTAAGGTTGTGAATCATATTTCAAACAGGAGGAACTTTCGCTTTGACAAGGTGCTAAGGAAAACTGAATCTTCAGCACGCAATCCTGTGTATTTGAAGCCTGGTAGGATTTCCTGAGCCCAGCTCCCAGTGCTACTCATTTCACACATGTCTCTCCTCACCTGGGCTACATATTTCCAGAAGTCATTTGCTTTGCCATCAGACCCCTGCCTGCATCTTCATGCCGGGATGTTGGGACATCAGCACAGTGGGTGATGGAGTGGCCTAGTTACGTCCCACACTGTGATGGCACATGGAAATAACTGAGAACATGCAGACATTTCCACTACTCTTAAGTGAATGTTGCCCCCCTGCCTCAGTTGCTCTACCATCAAACCCCTCAAAAGGAGTGATGCTGACCACTATGAGAGGACAGGAGATGAGTGCAAAGGCAAGTCAAGGCTCATGACCAACTGCAGTGAAGGAATTTCAGCCAGTTTTACAAAATAGCGTGACCATACCAACACGTTGTGACCCCCTCCATCCTGGTGTTTGGAGTAGGCTTTTGCAGGAAGGGCCTGAAAGCTTAATTACAATCTCAGCATCATGGAAAACTGCCTCTGGTACCAAGACACAGCTATAGGCATGAGAAGACTTCCAGTAAGATCTGTGGAGAACAGTAAGATCTGTGGTCTATGGTAAGATCTCAGTTCATCCTGGAGAGAGGAGTATGGGTTAAAGGAACTTAGACACATAGTACATTCTGCTTTTTTTTTTTTTTTTTTTTTTTGAGACAGGGTCTCTCTCTGTATTTCAGGCTAGTCCTGAACTCACTATGTAGCCCAGGTTGGCCTCACACTCACAGTGATCCTCCTGTCTCAGCCTCCTGAGTGCTGGGATTGCAGGTGTGCCACCATGCCTAGCTAATCTTTATGTGGTACTGCAGGATGGAACCCAGGGCCTTGCATGCACCAGGTAAGCACTGCTTTTCCCTGTTCCTTAAGATGCACTGGAATAAGTGTTGCTTGTCTGTCTGCAACTGAGATTGGCAGCAAGAGTGAAGGCCAGCCATGCCAGTGTCTGGGGCACAAATACTCCAATAGGATCATGGTGGTGATGGTAAGAGGGGGAGGTGGATAACATCGGGCAGGGCTTCACCTGCAGCTCTTAGGTACTCACTCCTTCACTCTCTTCTGTCTCCCCAAGGGGATTGTTTTATCCTGATATTGTGTCTGAAAGCTTAAGGACTAGATGGGAGAAAAGGCATTCGGAACCTGCAGAGAACTAGAACCAATGGATTAGAGATACAAACATAAGGGGAGATTAATCATAGGACTGGCGCACACAATTATGGTGCCTGAGACCTCCAACAACACGTTGTAACTAAGCTGGAGATCCTGGGAATCTGGGGGTCAATCGATGGGATGTGAAAGGCTGAACAGCTGAGGTAAGCAGGATTGAGGTGAACCTCTCATGTGATCCTTAAGTCCAAAGGCCCAAGAACCAGGAGCTCAAATGTCTGAGGGGAGAAGGTAGATGCCAGAGAGAGAGAGAGAGAGAGAGAGAGAGAGAGAGAGAGAGAGAGAGAGAGAGAGAGAGAGAGGTCTTTTCTATTTCTTTATTCCATTTGGGTCTCACACAGATCATATAGCTATGATGCCCACCCACACTGGTGAGGATGGATGTTCAGATAAATCTCTTCTATGGATTCAAATGCCACCTTTCTGGAAGTACTTCACAGACACAGAAATCAGGCTGCACTAGCTACCTGATCATCCCCTTTCCCCAGTCACACTGACGTGCACTTGCCCCTCACAGCAACAGCTGGGAATGGTCCATCAGGAATCTTGTGGTCCCTGCATCTCCCCGCCCTGGAGTTCGACCCTCCTCTCCCCTTGACTTCCCAAGAGGCACCTGGCTTAGGATCTAGGAGACTCTAGTCCTAGAGGGCATTACCTGGCAGAGTAGCCTGTGCATCAGGGAAACACAAACTTAGAGATGAAGCAAACCTAGAGACCCTACAATATCATAAAAGAAAGATCAAGAAGTGGGGCCATTTAGAGTAGAATTCCTACAACAGGTAGACCAAGTCTTCAAACTGTTTTTTTTTAATAGAAAAGGAAACCATTGGCCGCATAACACAAGCACAATAAGCTACTATTTCAAAAGAACCAAGTGACAATATTACTCATGAAAGAAGCTTTTAATTGAAAAAGAGAACTGAGGCTTTGGTGCAGACATGGGGCCATTGAAATGCAGGCAACTGTCCTGGACACTAGTGATGGCGGCCAGGGGCCGGGGCAGCACACTGCTGGCAGGAAGCCTTTCACCAGAAGCCAGAATTCTGCTCATCTATTTTTCTATGTTCAATTTTCTTGTTTGTAATATGAATTCTCCACAGTTTTAAATGTTGGATGCATTAAAAAAAATACTGGACAAGCCAAACAAAGCGTATCTGTTGGTCACTCTCAGCTTGTGGACTACCAGCTCACGAACTGCTATGCACACAGCCGTAAGCCATGAAGTTCTGGTTAACCCTGTTAATTTGTAATGTGTGAGCTGCAGAGAGATCATTCTTTGGCACACTGACGATAATTTTAGCATGAATTAAACTGAAGGCAGTGTTATAACAATATGTGACGGGTGCTTTACGTGTATTGTTTCATCTGACCCCTACAACAACTCTTCAAGAGAGAATTACTCTCTTGAAGCTTAGAGAGAGTACAATCGGCTTCATGGCTGTGTGCTGTGCCACACACCGTGCCTCATGTCTGGGACAGATGGGCTGAGATATAATCACACCTGTCTGCGAAGTAGCAGGGAGGACTCGGCGCTCCAGTTCTCTGTGTGCCCTGAGGCATCACGTGGATAGTGTAATTTTCTCTGTCAGGCCACAGGTGTGAAGCCTAGTGGTTTGAAAATGTCACTTCCTACTCTACAGAAAAGAAAACATAAAAGTCATTAAGAAATTTCTTGTTTTGCCAGGTGTGGGGGTACATGCCTATACCCTCAGCACTCTGGGAGGCTGAAGAAGGATGATCACAAATTGAACCTCAGCCTGGGCAACTCAGCGACTTTGTGAGACTCTGTCAAAATAAAAAAAGGAGGCTGGGGATGCAGCTCAACATGAAGGCCCTAGGTTAAACAGTCTAGCACCACAAAAAGTGTTAATGGAAGGAGAATTGTACAGAATAATGTCACACACACACACACACACACACACACACACACACACACACACACTCACACACACACATTTATATAGAGGCAATCTTCAGGGGGGGTTGGATCAACAGGTTACAGTTTCTCCAGAGATTCTAGCTCTTTCCGTCTCTCCAGTCTGCCACATTCTGTGCTGACTCCTCTTCAAACTCAAAGCAAAATAGTTGAGGCAATTCTCCTTATCAAATCTTGGCCACAATAGCGACCATAGTGACCTGTTGATCTCTTCTAGAACAGAGGAAGCTCTGGGTCTTTTTCTCAGTTCCAGTTCAGATGGGGTCTGTGTCCATTTTGGAGCCAACTATCAAGAAGGAGAAGGCTCCCAGGTGAGTCAGGCCCACCCTGAGTAAGGGTGGGTGTGCTGGTATCCCCCACAGTAAATACACGGGAAGCATGGTAACTGCAAGGTTGGGGATGACAGGATATTTTTCAGGAAGACATCAAGGTGAAGTGTGCATCCACTGATGAATGTGTCAGTTCAACAGAATATTATTTGGCCACGAAAAGGAATGAAGTACTATTACCTGTTACATCACAGATGAATGTTGAAAGCGTTATGCTAAGTGAAAGAAGCCAGACACCAAAGGCTCCAAGTGCATGATGCCATTTACATGAAATGTCCAGAACTGACAAATTTACAGAGATGAGTAACCACCTAGATTTCATGGTGATAGAATTATGAAGTAATGGCTAAAGTACACAGATATCTTTTTGGGGTAATGAAGATGTTCAAACATCAATTACGGTGATACTTTCTGTTTTAGTTACTTTCTCGTCACTGTGACTTAATACCTGACAGGCACACATTAGGGAAGGGAAAGTTTATTTTAGCTCATAGTCGCAGAAAGTCACAGCTCATTCACAGGTGAGTGGCTGAAAAATGGTGGAATCACATGGTGAGGCTGCAGCCAGAGCCAGAGCCAGTGCTCTGGGAGACAGAGGTCCTCACAGCAGCATGGCAGAACTGAGAGGCCTGGGAGGAAGGGTGGAACCAGCACACGCCCCTCCAGGTCAAACTCCAAGCATCTGCACCCTCCAGCCAGGCCCCTCCTCCCACCAATGCACAGTATCTATAGGAACATGAGGCTTTTGGGGGACACTCCAGATCCAAACCATAACAGGGAGTAAGGGCTAAAGTACACAAAGTACCATCTTGCCGAGGTAATAAAGATATTCTAAAATTGATTACAGTGAGGATTGCATAAGCTAAAAGCCACAGAACCATCATATACTTTATATAGATGGATTGTATAGTAAATGGATTATATCTCAATAAATTTTATCAAAAGTCTTTAGATTGGAATTTAACAATAATACCCCAGAGAAAAAGAGTTAGCAGTGCTAGCTAGCTGCTTCCTGAAATCCTCAGCACTAGGATTGTGGTTCTGTGACCTTCGTAACTGTTCCACTTTATTCTAAATTGTGGCTCATTCCCTTCCTTATACATAAGCCTTTGGCAACTAATCAACTTAGCGAGACTCTGTCTCAAAACAAAAATTAAACAAAGGGCTAAGAATATAGCTTAATTTAAAGGTCCTGGTTTCAATTCCCCAGTACTACAAATAAATAAATAAATAAATAAATAAATAAATAAATATCAGTTCAGCCAGAGAGGAGAGGGACACCTTAGCACCCTAAATCTCACACACAGGGCATTTCCTGCCACCTCCTTGCCAATGCCTGCCCAGTGCTACATCAGGCAGAGTAGGACAAGGGGCTCCCACTGCTTCAGGATGGCCTGGCGTAGTCAGGGAAAAGGCCAGTGTGTGTTCTGTCAAGGGAGGTGTGTAGACATGATGTGAAAGTAAAAGACAATATGTCCTCACAAGCACAAGTTCAGACAGTATCCATTCCTGGCCATGTCCGTGGGGCTTTTGTTGTTTGGGTTATTGTTCTTCTAAAGAAACACACATTTGCTTTTTTAAAGTGAGCTTTGACCAAGTATGGTAGTGCACATTGATAGCCCGGCACTCTGGGAGTCTGATGCAGGAAGGTGGCAAGTTCAAGCCCAGAATGGGCAAATTAGTGTGTAAGTGAGGCCCTGACTCAGGGAGGAAAAATACAGGACTGGGAATGTGGCTCAGGGAAACAGCCTGGGGATCAATGCCCAGTACTGGAGAAAGAAAGTGTGCTCTGTGTAATGAACTTGAACAACTACACAGAGAAAGGGCCCAATGAACACTTAAATTAAACTTACCTATTTTGAGGTTATCTTGCAGGGTTTGTACAATCCATGCATAAACTTTAAAATTTATAGTTCAGGTGGCAGGTGTGTGCCATTTATACCTTCTGTCATCGCTTACACGTTCCGATCTCCAGGCACTGAGGTTATTCATGGTCATGTTATTTTAATAACTGCAAAGCATTTTGTGTCACTTCGTCATTAGCTTACCCTTTTCCACTACTCTGTGTTGAGTACGTCTCCAATTTTTATATCCTGCTAAATTGCAGCTGCTACATATATACTGGACCATATTTGCTTTTTCTTTGAACAATTTTCTTGTACCCCATTCCCCAAAGTGGAATCACTGGGTTAAATAATTTCATAGCTCTGTTCCATATTATCTGATTTTTCTCAAAAAAGAAAGAGAAAATTTTGCTATAGAAAGTCACCAGCAATGTGTGAATGTGCTTATTTTCTTCAGGTCCTGCTAGTATTTTGCTTTTTCATGTTGTTAAAGTGGTGCTTGCTTAATAGATGGAAGAGTGTTTCAAGTGGCATCTCTGCCACAGCTGGGACCTTGGAATTTATCAACTAACACGAGGCTAGATGTGCACAAATGTCTGTGTAGAGTCGCCAATATGGACAGAACATAGCAAGCTGTGCCCCGAGGAGAATCAAGGGTCAGCTGAGAAGCACTCCAGCCGGGGCCCAGGTTTAGTTTCCCTTTAGCATTAGCTTGATTTATGTTTTCCCGCAGCACCAGGGTTTGAACCTCGGGCGATGGGCATTCTAGACAAGTGCACTACCCCTGATCTTTAAAAATTTTAACCCCAATGCTTTTAAATTTTTACTTGTGACAGAGTCTTGCTAAGTTGCCTAGGCTGATTTCAAACCTGTAATCTTCTTGCCTCAGGCTTTTGGGTAAATGGAATCACCATACATATTTTCTTATTATATTACAAGCATTGCTAATATCATAAAATATTTACACTTGTCACCTCTGAGAAACTACAGTACTTTCCAATTACTTGACCTTGTTACTTATGCTGTTAATTAAGAAGTTTGTTACTATTTTAAAAATATTTTGATGTCTGCAGTTGAATGCGTTCTATCCTATGTATTTATTTTCAGGTTTTTATGATCTTGAAAACATAAAAGGAACCCATACACCTCACCCAGTTGTACAAGGGGTCAGTAGCTCAAAAAAGATAAAGACCCCTGAGCACAGCCCTCCATTCATGGCTGCCCCCAGCTATCTCAGCCTGGGACCCTGCTGTGACCTCCAGTCTAGAGGCCTCCACGTACGGTTCCTTTTGTATAGAAGGGGCTGTCCGTCCCATACTCCCCACCTTACTGTGCTTTGCACAGACGTGAAACATCACCCAGCCCGCAGTGATGCTGGGGACATGTGCCCTCAGCCTGTCTCAGCCCCCTACGTCTCTCATGCTCAGCACACTGCTGTAACTGCCTCTTCGCCTGAGGACCCCTCCGCTCTATCTTAGATCCCCTGTGCCCCGTGTGCCTGACATGCTTACTTATGGGGTGAACACCCCTTATCTGAGGCACTTGGGTCCAGTCAGGTTTTGGATTTTAGTTTTTTTCAGAATTTGGAATATTTGCAGATGTATAATGAGATATGATGGGGATCCAAGTCCAAACACAATATTTATTGATGTTTCGTTTATAACCTGCCTGAAAGTAAATTTGTAAAGTCTACCCATGTTTTGATGGGTACATGATGTCAGGTGTGGAATTTTCACTTGCAGTGTCATGCTGGTACTAATAAGTTTCAGATTTTGGACCATTTCAGATTTCAAATTTTGGATTAGAGATGTTCAACCTGTAGAGGCCTCCAAAATGGGGAACCTTAATGCCAGGTGTTTTTATTGCTGAGACACAATACCTGATATCTACAACCTAAGGAAGGAGAAGTTTTATTTTAGCTCACAGTTTGAGGAGGTCTCATTCCACTCAAGGGCAGCTGGCAATGGCAGGAATGGTCGGCAGAGGACACCTGCTCACAGCATCACAAAAAGAATAAGAGAAGAAGCTGGGGCAAGAGTTTCTATCCTTCTAGGTCACATCCTATAATGTGCCACAAGCCCATTACCTGGCACACCTGCAATCCATCCCTCCCGATCAGGGCCCACCTCTTACAGCACAAGAAATTCATAGATAACCTACCATATCCAAATGCATGAGGCTTCTGGGGGACATTCCAGATCCAAACCATGAGACAGGAAGACATGGATAGACAGAAGAACAGGTGGATGGAAGGATGGACTGCCTAAAAGATGCAGAAGCAGACGCTGAACATTTCCCATGTGCAATCTTTTTAATGGATTTTTCTCACCTTCGAAATTAAGTTTCCCCCTAGTGAGGGCTGACAGAAATCTCTGTTCATAATGCCGACAGTCCATCTTCTACAGCAGATCTGAGGGAAACTTGGCAAGAAACACCAAGTCACAGCCGCAGGCTGGTGGCCGTAGGAACCATGGACAATGATGACCAGGCTGTCTGGTCCCCTTCACCTGGAAGCCAGTGAGACAGCAACACAAAACCGCCAGGGACAGCACAGTCACTTTGAGGACAGAGCCGTTCACTCAGGTGTAAGAGGAAAAAATACGGGTTTCCCCACAGGCAGTCTGCCCTTTCTGACGGCGTAAACGCCAATTTTAGTCTTACACAAACATGGTTCTGTAAGACTTCGGGAAGGGGCATCTGATTCAGCCTGCACACAGTAACAACCAACCTAACGCGGAAGCAGTGCGGTCTCAAATCAGCCTCTGAAGGTGGGTTTGAAACACAAAAGACAAAAACTCTTACTTACCCACCACGTGCTGTGAGATTTCTGTGTATTATCCCCAGTCTTCCCAGCCCCTTTGTAAGTGCTGGTGCATTGTTATTATTGTATTTTGCAGACCCGAAGACAGGAAGTTAAGCTGCCTGAGATCACATGGAAATACATATTAGGACTTGAATCCAGTTCTTTCTGATCCCGTAACCCAACTTCTTCTACTTTCCTTAAATCAAATCTCTGATTTAGAAGATCTCATTCCCTTGGGTGGAGGCTGGACGTGGCGGAACATCCACGCCATAAATCTGCTGTAAGACTATTTTCATGAGTGTTGGGTGGCAGTTTTCAAAGGATCTTTTACTCTGACCGGATGGAGTGCTGTCTCCTTTGCACAGCCTTGTTCTACCTGTCCCTGTGGCTGGGCGTGTGTGTGTGTGTGTGGGGTGGGGGTGGGGGGGTGCTGTCCCTCCTGCAGCCAGAGAAGTCTGCTCTTGGCAGTGGCCCCTGCGGGGGACGCAGGTATATCACAGATAACAAGGAGTTTATGAAAGAGAAGGTCGGGACAAAAACAATTTGCCACAGCGATTCCATCATTTGTCTTGCAAGGGAATGTCTGAGAGAAGCTCCCAGCAGCCCTCCCAGGGCACTGTTTTCAGGAAACAGGAACAGTACAGCCTGCTGGAAGAACAAAGAGCCTTTGTTTTTCAGACACATGTGTGCCTGGTGGCAGCGAAACTACTCTCATGGAGACACCCAGGACCCGCGCTCCCCACCCTCATGCCCTTGGCAACCCGAACTCGGCCACCTCAGTGCCGGCAGCCCAACGCTGCTCTGTAGAATTTCACATCTTCCGGAACTCCAGGCCCACTCTAAAGTCTCTGGACTCAACGTGCTGATCGGAAGGCTCTGAAAAGATCTGTAAGCACGTGACCGGCGATTCTCTCCTGTGTTCAAAGCACCTGGAGGTTTGAGGCCTCAGGTGGGTTGAAGCAGCTCCCCCCACTCTGGCTGGGAGCTTCCCTCCTCCTCTTCCAGGGGCACCCACCAAGGCCTGAGTGTAATGCCACTGCCAGGCTGAGGTTGCAGTTCCCAAGCTTAGGCCAAGGATGCTCACAGGTGCTCATTTGACTTCCTTCTCATAGAAGCTTCCTTAAGCATTAAGTATGTATTTCCAGCTAACTCTATCAGACTCTATGACCCACCGAGGTAGGACCTTGGCCACCTGGTTCACCACTGTACATCCAGGTCCCAGCCCTGTGGCCGGCAGAAGTTGCTCGAGACACACCCCTTGAGTGAGGAACTGACGGCATGCCAGGTTTCCTGTAGTTGGTCTTGTCGTTTGTTTAAGGAGAAAAGTAGAATAGACCGGCCTCTGTGGCTGCCCAGTTCTAGGCAATGGCTCTCTGGGGAGTGCCACTCGGACAGTTCTAGGGGCCCAGGGCACTTAGGCAAAAATTCAGAGTCTACCTTTGCTTCTCTGAAAGCCCTCCGTTCTCAGCTGGTCTGGGGCCGTCGCGCTCTCGGAGTCCCTGGGCTAATGCTTCCTTTACGTTCATTTTGGAATGAAGAGCAGGAGCTCCCCGTTTTGCAGGAAGTCCTGGGTGAGTGGACAGCAGCCCTGGCCCTGGTTCCTGTCGTCCAGGGCCGTGTGCTCTGATCACCTCACTCTGCCCCGGGCTTCCAGCATAGTTTCCAGTATGTGACAGGTGCTTGGCTAATGTTTGCATGGGAACTCAGTCTCTCTCCTGCAGAAAAAAACCAGTAGTCTGAAGGCTGAGCACCAGCTAGGGCTGGATCCCAGCCTATGCAGAGTATCGTGGGAGTGCAGAATGAGCGCCGGAATCTGGGTCCTGAAGCCAGGCTCAGTCCCGACACTGACTCTCAGCCAAACGTTTCAGTTCTTTAGGCCTCAGCTCACTAGAAAAGGAAGCTGCAGCGACTTCTGAGGTGTCCCAGCCACTAGGATTTCACGTCTCTAGACACTCAGCTTATCAAGAACAGATGCCAAGCTGTTACCACAGCCTTGTTTGTAGTGATTTTCCCATCAGTTACCTGGAAATTAACGTGGCCAGAGGATTGGGAGCCTAGATTAATATTTAGAAAGGATTTGCAAAGAAAATAACCCAGTTAATCCTGAGAGAGGTCTTTTCACTTCTATTTGTGTAGTGGGTGGAGATTGTGTCCCTGGCTAAGACAGTTCTCATAATCCTCCCGTAAAGCTCTTCTGTGGTTGCAGTTTCCAGCTTTACAGCCACAAAGCCAGCATGAGCTTCCCACGACGGACGCCAGCACCCACTGCCATAGGATGAGTTCAGAGTTCTGACTGGTGTAGAGAGAAGTCACTGCTGAGTGCGCTGAGAGAGCAAATAAAGCTTCAAGATGGCACAGCAGTGATGAGAGTGGTCCTGGAGGCTATCTTTCTTTTGCAGTTCTGGGACTTGAATCCATGATCCATAGCCTCATGGATGGTAAGAAAATGCCATCCCACTAAGGTCCAACCCCAGCCCCAGCTATCCTCTCCCACCAGACCCTTCTTTTATTTTTGGGTGGGGATTGAGGCCCTGGCCTTCACACTGAGCTACATTCCTAGCCCATTTTTATTTCTGATTTTAAGAAAGGGTCTTACAAAGTTCCTAGGTTGCTGAGGCTGGGCTTGAACTTGGAATCCTCTTACCTCAGCCCCATGAGTAGCTGGGATTACAGGTATGTGCCACCACAAATGGCACAAGATTCCTTTTTTATTTTATTTTTGAGACAGGGTCTCACTCTATAGTACAAGCTGGTCCTGAACTCACTATGTAGCCCAACCTGGCCTCAAAGTCACGGCAGTCCTCCTGCCTCAGCCTCCCAAGTGTTGGAATTACAGGCGTATGCCACCATCTCCAGCTACTATGTGCTGCCAGGGAAACAAAGTCAGGGCTTTGCGCTTTCTGGGCAAGTGCTCGAACTGCTGCGCTATTCCTCCAGCCCAAGATTACATTTTAGAGCATAAAATATTAACAGCTGGGCTTTGGTCACAGACTTGATTCTCCACTCTATCATTTGATAAGCTAATTGGCTTACTTAAACCTCAGATTCCTTATCTGTGAAATCCTCCTGATGACAGTGCCTACATCACTAGGCTTTGGGAAGGGTACATGAGACAACCCAGATAAAGCTCTCACACTAATGCCTGGCTAGCAGTAAGTGCTCAATACGTATTGGCACTTATTATTGTGGCTTATTCTGCTCTTTGCCCTCCAGAGGGGGGCACCAGGATGTTCCCGTCACTGTCGTGAGCTGACATCTTATACTGTTTCTTAAGCATTAGTTCTTTGAAGGTTTGGGACCAAATCTCAGCTGAGGTCTCTGAAGACAAAAGTCTCAGGTAAACCTTGGCTCTCAGGCACGTCCCACCCCACACCCAGCTGGAGGAAGGGTTTTCAAGCCTTCTATTGGAAATGCACACACCTGCTATGAGCAAGGGCACACACAAGCTTGAGTTCACACCGACTAGGGTTCACCACAGCCCCTCCCTGAGGCACGTGCAGCAGAGTGAACACTGGGCGTGGGGTACCACCTGGGGTGTTCACTCGTACCCACACCCCGACCAGAACAGCAGGCAGTGGCTGCAAGGCCTGCAAGGGCCACTTGCTCCTCTGGGGCCTACTGCCGGGCCTCTGCAGAGCTCAACGCTTGGCCCCCCTGGTTCACTCCAGCTTGTCCTATGCAAAATGTGCCAGATGGGAGGGACTGCTGTGGCACGACTCCCCAAAGGATCCCTGCTGTATGACGCTGCTGGTTGTGAGTTTAAAAACCCAGATCTATGTGTTAAAGTTTGTATGGAGGCCTTGGGTTATATTATACCTGTTTATATATCTCTTTTTATGGACTCTTTATATATATATATATATTTCATATTGTTTCAGTTTATTTTTTTCATTGAGTCTGTCACCAAAATCTTTTTTTTTTTTTTGAGAGGCATCGTGCTCTGTAGTCTAGGCTGGTCCTGAACTCACTGTCTCACTATGAAGCTCAGGCAGGCTTTGAACTCACGGCAGTCCTCCCGTCTCAGCCTCCTGAATGCTGGGATCATAGGCATGTGCCACCATGCCCAACTATTATGTGGTGCTGGGGGACCACACCTGGGCCTCGTGTTCCCTCCACAAGCACTCTGCTTCCTAGACAAGCACTTAATCACTGAACTCTGCCCCCAGGATCCCCCAAACCCTCTTGTGAACACTAGGAACAACAAGCTAATCGATTGTTTGGGAATTATAAAATCAAACAGATCAATTCAGGTAATTGATAAATATTTTGAATTTAGAAAGAATGCAGATAATGTGTATTTTACAACTCATATACCTGTATATTTCCCCCCTTAACCAGCAATGTTCTGAACATCTGAGGCAGGCTAGTGGTGTTAAGAGGATTGAAACAGAAAGGCATGTGGGGCCACTTCTGTGTTAATTGGCTAAAAGCAAAATAGCAACAAATTAAGAGTTAGGTGGGCTAAGAGGTAAGTTAGGTAGGCAGGGGTGGCCAGAACCCAGACCAGGGCCTTTCTGCCTTCTGCACAGTTCAGAGGCTAAGCTTCAGTGGGCACAGAGGCTTGGTTAGGACCTGAGGGTCCCCAACCTGGGCTCCAGGCAACAAGCATAAGGGCCTGGTCTCCAAGGCCAAGCATCCTGGAGCTTGAGACCTACTTTTAACCTGGCGACGTTGCCTGCCCCAGCTTCCTAGGGAGATGCTGAGTTGGAGCACCTGGGCTGGTCACAGCCATGTGCTGGGGTTGACTCAGAGAGCTGAAGGTTAATTATGCAGGAACCCTGGGAGTTGACTGTTAAACACAACCATGACTAAACATTGCATTATGTAAACTTACAATTAACTTATATGAAAAACAAAGGGATTAATACTGCAAACATCACCTCCTAGTTGTTTCGCTCCATTCCACTCAGCTCTGTGCTCTGGGGGTCATTTATGCCCCCCACATCCACATGACTGAAGCACCCTGTCACAGTGAGCAGCTGTGCACCTCTTCCTAACCTGCTAAGGTCAGGGCCTTCCTGTCTGTAATCGGAGGCTGACCATGGTGAGCTATTCTCACCATGGAGCTGGCCATGCTGCAACCCAGGGGTGCTACCACCTGACAGTAGCCAGGAAATCTTCACTAGCCCCCCATGGGGGTGGAACCCATGAGTCAAACTGGGACAAGGTCCTCAGGTGGTTTCCTAGTCTAGGCTTTCCTTGGTACAACTCTGGTAAGTGCAGCCGTCCAGGCCTGCTCTGCTCTGGGAGAGAAGTTTAGACTTAGACTCTGTAAATGCCTCTGCGACCCTGGGCAAGTTATTTGGCCTTTTTGTGCTTTAGTCCGATCTCCTGTGGGATCCTGCCAGTGTCCCTGCCCGTGAGAGACTGAGGACTGAAGGAGGTCGTCCATGTTAAAGCTTCCACCAGAACAGTGTTGGGGAGGTAGAAAGGCCCTTGGTCATTTTTACTTTTTTTTTTTTTCCCTAATCTGACAAAAGAAAAATTTAACTTGGCAGAATATATTTTTTTCCTCTGTAACTTTTTTCTTCTAGAGATTCCTAAGTGTTCTTTGCAGAAAGTTTTAAAAATATAATAAGCAGAATGCAGAAAGGAATTAGCACCTGTCCCCAGCACCCCGCAGACGCTGTGGCATGCAACCCCTGCCTTCCAGTTCTCACGCTCAACCCCGATGATGTCCGTGTCGACCCTTCTGGAACAGGAAACTCTTCTCTGCCCTTCCAGTAGGCTCCCGAGGTATTTTCTATCCTGCTACAGTCAGGTGGTTGACTTCATCTTTGCTTGCAATTTATTGGTCACACACAGACTCACAGGGTGGCCAGTGTCATCACCATCGTGACAGACAGCTGGCCATGGACTTGAATCTAGAATGCTGCTATTCAACATTTGCTCTCACTGCCGTTTAGAAGGATCCACCATGTAATCCTGTATTACTCAAATATTTGTTGAACACATACAAGATACAAGCCATTTTGCTCTAGGGAGTGGGAAGGTAACAGTGGCTTAGCCTTGAGGATGAGCTTAGTAACAGTAGTAAGTAGGGTTGGAATACTGTGAGGGGCTGCAGGAATGGCACAGCAGTCCCACAGCACCACACAAAGCCGGGCGTGGTGGCGCATGCCTGTAATCCCAGCCCTCGGTAGGCAGAGGTGGGAGGATTGCCCTGAGTCCCAGGCCAGCCAGGGCTACTACACTAGTGAGTTCAGGACCAGCCTGGGCTGCAGAGTGAGACATTCTGAGAAACAGAAGAAGAAAAAGAAATATTCTGGGAAAAAAAACTCCTACAGGCTCCCTCCTTCCCTCCCTTCCTTTTTCTTTTCCTTCCTTCTTCTCTCCTTCCTTCCTTCCTTCCTTCCCTCCCTCCTCCCTTTTCTCTTCAGTTTTGATACAGCATTTTGCTAAGTTGCCCAGAAGCTGGCCTTCACCTCCTGGGCTCAAGTTGTCCTCTGGCATCAGCTGCCAGAAGCTTTTTAAAAAATCGAACTGTGTTAAGTTCCATAGCAGTTGTGCTCTGGGACTCTCATATCAGAGAGACCATTCGATGTTCGAACTTAAAATGAAAAACAAAGTGAAACAGAGGGGTTGAGTAGGGAAGGAGGGAGGGAGGGGAGGGTAAGGGGAGGGACAAAAGGAGAGTGGGAAAGCCCTTGTCACCTTGACAAGATACATATGTGCATAAAAAGCTCAACTCCATTGTAAACCTTAAATTTTGCTCGTGTACATATTAATAAAATGGGGGAAAAAAATCAAACTGTGTCCAGTGGAGAAAATATCTTTGTGTTTACTGATATGCCAAAATGGCAGGGAGGCCTGAGGCCTGAGCCAGTCAGGAGAAAGGAGTTTCCTACCGTAAGTCCATGCCCAGAACCGGGCAGAGGCAGGAAAGGGCTCTTTCCGACGCGGCCTCGCCCTCTCACGGCTGACTCTTGCCTGTGATGTTGTGGACGTCCTTCTTACAACCCCCACAGAGCCAGGGCTTCAGTTTGTACTCAACACACACACCGAGACCTGGCCGGTGTCACCACTGCTGGCCTCACTGAGAGATGAGAATTAATCTCTAATGCTTGAGGGCTTCTGAAAGGGTAATTCTGACAACAGAGGATTTGTGCCTTTCCACTGACCTTAGAGTATAAGCTGTCAAATGTCATTATGTACCTTTGGCTCTCGGCTATTAAATCTCTCTTCTTGTGCACTTGCCCCTCCCTGTAGCAGAGCCCTGAGCACATGAGCCCCTGTCACCAGCTGAGGAGGCGGAGGCCCAAACATGCCGTGCCCACTGCTCTGGGCTACTTTCGGCAGCAGTCGCCAGCCCTGGATTGGCTACAGGTGGCCTGTCTGTGCGGTTTTTGGATCTTGGATGATACAAAGAAGGTTATCACTGGAGCCATCAGTTAGATTGCAAAATGCAAAAAATATATCACATCCTTGCTTACTTTAATTATTTGTATTTTACAATCCAAGCAATCTGGTTCTAAATATTGTGCTCCACACCCCAGCTTCACTTTCGGTGGATTTCCTTGCTCTCTTCCCATGCTGCAGATGCCAACATAGTTCCCACTGCCATGGTTTGGCTCTGGAACGTCCTTCAAAGGCTCGCGTGTTAAAGGCTTAGTCCTCCTGCTGGCACTAGCGGTACGTGGTAGCATTCACAAGAGGTGGGATCTAGTCAGAGGTCTTACATCACTGGAGGTATGCCTCCAAGGGAGACTGGGTGACCAGAGTGTCTTCTTGCACCTTTTATGCTTCTAGCCATGGGGTAAAGGCTCTGCCACCTCCTCCCGCCATCTATGCTGCTCTGGTACAGGCCCCAAAACAATGGAACAACTAACCAAAATTGTGACCCAAAATAAACTTTTCCTTTTTTTGATTGTCTTAGCTCTTTTGTTATAGCAAAGGAAAGCTAACACAACCACCTACCATCCCTCAGAATCAACCTTTTCTTTCAAGAAGCCTTTGTGTTCCTCTCCTGAAACAGTCACCCCTTCCTTAGCACAGCCTCTGTGGGAGGAGTCAACACACTGTCTTCTTATTTGGAATTGTTTTGCTTAAGAACGTGACTTTGCACTGCTAGCTCTAGCATGGTCACTGATAGCACAGGAATTTGAAGACGTTAGGCTGGAGGGGCTCGCTCTTCTGCATCAGCTATGGAATGGTAGGAAGGGCAGAACAGGGAGCTGAAGTGCTCCCGTGAGAGTGCTTGGCACAGGCTGGCAATGCCAAGAATTGTGCCACAGCTGTCAAGGTCCATGCACCCAGATGGTATGGTTATGACCATCATCTTCAGTATAAAAACATAAAATCAAGAAGATAAAGGCCATCTTCATTATGCAATGCCTACCATGTTATATCCTAGAATGTAGACTTGATTAATGGCTTGAATAATAGGCTATGTAATTTACCTTTATGACATATTTACTTTCCAATAATGGCTGCAAAAGTCTTTCCAGTCCCACAAGTCCCTGTAGAATTTTGTTGCTTCTCATCAAAAGATGGAACCTATACTTCCTCCACTGAGTAAACAGGCCTCTGTGGCTGCCTTGGGAATGAGGATGGCAGAAGTGTGCTGTCATTTCTGAGGGCAGGTCATCGAATATGACACAGCTCCTGCTTCACCTTCATTGAGGGGCTGGCCATTGGGCCCAGACATTATGTTGTAAAGAAGCACAGGCTACAGGAGAGAACCGGGGCCCCGGGGCCCCACTTGCTGAGTGCCTGACTGCCAATAAGCCATGGAATGCACTGTGTTGGTGGTGACTCTTCCGTCTTCCCTCACTTGAACTGATACTGCTTGAAGAGACAAGTTGTTTCTGCCAGCTCCCACTGACACTGCAGATTCACGAGTAAACTACACGGGAATGACTGCTTCAAGGAACTGTGTCTTAGGGCAGCTTATTAAGGGATGTTTACTAATCCTTGTTCTGGACTGAGCAGTTCCTCAGGATGTGGGACTTTTTGTGCTAAAACTGTGACAGTTCCTGGAAAACTGTGAGGTTGGCTTAACTTTCAGCCTGTATCAGCTGCCTGACCTCTCAAGGCAAGAGGGGGGACTGCACAAGAACATACATGGATGAGGATGATGTCCAGACAGTTCTTGGTTGTATCTTTAGTACTTGGTACCTAGTCAGGAGGAGGTGCTCAGGAAACAATTGCTTGAAATGATGTGATAACCAATGTTGGAGAATGCATCCAGCCTATCCAAGTATGACTCCCACCAGAGCAGGACTTTCCACCATGACAGCCGAGGCAGGCAATAATTACCTGTGGCCTAAATACCTTTGAATGGAGAGCTCATTGCTTCATACAGCAGCCTAGTCTATGTATTTTAAAGAAATGTTTTAATAGTAATAATCTTCCCATCAACTTTGTGACTGCTCTTCCAGATTTTTCATCATCCCCACCACCTCTGGAAAGAAAGCTTGGGGTCACTGTGATGATGTACTAAAAATCCAACATTAGGTATACTTTTGTAATTTTCTAACTTTCTGTAACCAAGCTGTAAAATGATATAACTCGGAATGCTAATATACTGAAGTCCACTTTGTGGTGATTATACTATTCAGGTTATGTTTTCTGTGATTTAGAGTTTACTGTGTAAGTTAAAATTTATGTTAGCTGTGAGTTCATCTTGTGAGGCCCCGCCTGCCTCACCTTGGAGCCTTGCTTGTGCACTTATCAGGACGTCTCTGAATCTTGTGATAAGGACAGAGACTTAACCTCTATCCCCTCCCTTGCCTCCATGGCAGCCTACTGAGAGTCATGTATTTCATGAAAATTACATATTTTACGAGTCACTTCGGGTTATGATTGGTCACTATGTATGATGTATGTAATGGTATAAAATTCTCTATGTAATCTTTGTGTAAGACTTGCTCGGGGCTGCTCTCTGAAGACTCACCCAGAGTCCAAGAGACAGTCTGACCACTGGTCATGATAACATCTCAGCTGTTAAATAAAGATCTTTACCTTGCCTTAATGAATGTATGGTGGACTTTTAAATTGGCATTTGGCGGTCTCTTAATTGTGACCTATGACAGTCACCATTGTTCTATCTCCTAGTGATGATATTCCAGGTAGATCTCTATCCCTTTTTGGACCTATGTGTCTTTATGTACATGTATGGTCTTATTTCAACACACTAAAGCCATGAATACTTCCCAAGTGTTCTGAAAATTTGAAATATTAAATTCATTTGATAAACTCTTATTTTGTAGTAGTAGGAACTGAACCCAGGACCCCAAGCATGCTAGGCAAATGTTCTACCACTAAGCTACACTCTAGCCTGGAAAACTTTTGAAAACACAAGATGAATGAAGTGCCACTCCTCTAACTCAACTCTTTGGTTTTCTTTGGATGATCAGGGTTTGAATTCTGTCTCTGATCTCCTAGTTGGCAACATCATAAAAGATCTTTTCCGATTCTGAACTTACTCAACTGCTATAGCAGGACGGGTAGTGGCTCTGCGCCTCTAGGTTTAGAACCTTTCAGGCAGTGGCTCCACTTTAGGAATCCACATCTTCTGTTGGCCATCAGTTCTTGCCTTCTCAGTGCGGGAGTAGGGCCACGCCAGAAATGGAGCATCACCAGGAATCCAGGGCATCCGCCCTTTTGTCCCAGCCTGTTAAGCCCTGTGTTCTCAAAGGGTCACGCTCTGCAGAGGTATGCCTAACTCTCCACCCACTCTCACCAAATAACAATCAAGACAAAGCCTCAAAGGTCAGTCCCATTACCATACCAGAGATTGTTGTCTGAGAACTAGGAAAGTCGTGATGCTTGAAGTTGCTCTGAGTTGCAGAGCAACTCAGCTGAAGTTGCAGCTGAGATAAGCACACATAAACTCTAGAGAAAACAAAACAAAACAAAAAAAGGAAAAGAAAACCACTTCTCTCATTGCTAAGACATTCTATCTTGCCCCAGTCCTTTGAATGAGAATGTAGAAAATGACAGAGTAAAAGCTGGAGCTTCCCAGGGTGCTCCCTTCCTCACTTCATACCTCTGGGCATCAGTCTCAGCCTTTTCATTTTAATTAACCCAGTGAACAAGTCTCTACCTTTCAAAGGAATCTGAGACAAATCTTTCTGCCAAGTCCCAACTGAGTCCCTGTGACACTCATGAACGTGGGCCAGGCTCTTGTGTAGGTTAAGGAAGTCTGAGAAGAATGAAGATTATAGGGAAACAGTCTACCTTTCTTTCCAAGCCTGTGTTTTGCATCCCTGACATCTTAGATTCAGCTATTACAATGAAGTCCTGTTGTAGAAAGAGCTGGCCTTTTATCACCACTTAAAATCTAATTAATCCATATTGAAGCACAAAGATTTCTGTTGTACTTTAGGGTAAGGGGTCATAGAGCCCTCTTTGTTCATCCTTAGACTTATAATCAAGCATTGGGGATATAATTTTACCAAATTGGAAGGTAACAGATCAAATCCTTATCAGAAAGCCTAACTCATAATTTTAAGAGTCCTTCGTCCTTTACATGAAACATTATATTCCACAGGAACAAAACTGCATTTCAGAGGCCCCAAGAGTTAACGACTGAAGCTTATATTCCAGGCAGCATGGGACCAAAATAGTCACACTACAGTCAACCACAAAGGGCAGTAGATCCTATAGGGTGGCAAAGTCATAAGACGAGCTGCAATGGCTTTAGTCTTCAGAACAGCAACCCAATCTGTTGGGCTCTCACTATCTTTGCTGGGATGGGTTTTATCCATCATTACAATGTACCTGCC
>PVKB01005111.1:97431-109941 GCA_004027205.1 Ctenodactylus gundi | reverse complement strand
GGGGAGTGGGGGGGTCACGGCGCCCTCCCTGTGAGATTGGCTCCTCCGCGGGGTGGGACACCGGTGAAAGAGGGCGGGAACGTCTTGGTCCCGTGGGCTTATCCTCTGCGCCCTTTCTCCGCGCCCAGGCTGCTGCGCCTGCTGCCCCGCGGGCTGTGCCAAGTGCGCCCAAGGCTGTGTCTGCAAAGGAGCGTCGGACAAGTGCAGCTGCTGCGCCTGAGTTAGGCAGAGCTTTGCTCGACGTGTAAATAAAATGGCGGAGGAAACCAGCTGTCTTTATTTTTTGTAACACCCCTTACCCTTTGGCTAAATTCTTTTTTCTATGTAGTATGTGTTTGATAATAAAAACAACTGACTTGATTCTGACTCTTTGCTTTGTATACCTTAGAAATAAGGGGGTGGGGGCGGGCTGACCTGTGGGTGCAGAGATCTGGGCTCTGGCCTGAATTGTAGGCCCCTGACAAGCTGAGTTCCCCGTGGCAAGGCAGGTTTAAGACTGAGGCATGTTGCCAGTGGGGAGGGGAATGAGGTATGACACGGTAGAGACCCAGAATACCCTGAGCAAAAACACTTCTCAGTCTACAATCTTAATTCTTCGGTTTCTCTGCCTACATGGATTCTTTATTATATTTTAAGCTAAGGGCTGGAGGAATGGCACAGTGGTTAATGTGCTTGGCTTGCAAGCTCTAAGGTCCTGAGTTTGATTCCCTGGCACCACATAAAGTTGTGTGGTGGCACACAGGATTACCATGAATCCAAAGCCAGCCTTGGCTACAAAGTGAGACCTGCCTTTTAAAAAAAGGCTTTTGGCTTAGAAGTGACTACAGTGTAGAATTCTGTCACTCCCAGCCACTCCCCAGTAACTGAGAATTAAACCCACGGAACATGGCGCTACACCTCCAACTCTTCGTTTGTTGGCAATGTCTATATATATATTGTATGGATTGGGCTTGAATTTTGCCTCAGGCTTCCAGGTAACTAGGACTGCAGGTATGCACCACCACACCCAGGTCATTTACTTTTACTGGTGCTTCTCAAACTCCCTTTGTGAATGATGGGGATTTTATTTTTTCCATCAGTTACAGACTCAAGCTTTAAGTTTTGCTGGGTGTGGTTACACTTTTAAGCCCATCTGCACCCTGTTACAGATTGAAATCAATAGAGAATTCTTATAGGTGCTTATAGGGCACAGGTGACGTGATTTTACAGTGTTATTCCTGTCAGGCTTGTTACAAATTAAGAACAGTAGTGAGACAATTAACAATCACAACAAAATAGAATCACCTAAGTACCACAAAAGAACAACATCAGTGTGGGGTTATAGAAACCACAAAAATTACAGAAATATACATATAAAGTATACCCGTAGAGTATACCCATAAAGCATACCTATAAAGTCTACGTATAGAGTCTGGACTCTATAACTCTCCCCAGGCTCAAATCTAGAGATGAAAAGCTTGAGGTTACCTGAGCAACTGAGTCCTTGTTTTTATTAAAAAAAATAATAAAAGGGCTGGCAATATGGTTCATTGGTAGGGCGCTTGCCTAGCATGTATGAGCCTGTGGAATCCCCAGTGGTGATAGGTAATTAATTTTTAAAATACAAGAGTTAGGAAAAGTAAAGGAGAATATATTGCCAACATTTGGTTCAACAGGAAAGTTCATATGGGAACAAAAAAGAGGAAAAACCCAGATTAGTTTAGTGGCACAGGCCTGCAATCCCAGCAGTCTCAGTGGCAGAGACAGGAAGGTGACAGTTCAAGCCCAGCCTGGAGGACATAATGACACTGAGACCCTGTCTCAAAGTTAAAAATAAATGGGCTCAGGATGCAAGTCAGGGTGAAGGCACTGTGCTCATCTCCCAGGACAACATATACACACCAAGATACATAAAATCCCGATTCAGGACCAATTACAAACACTGCATGCTCTTACAAGGGTGTGCATGGCAGGCTGGAAACAGGGTTACAACCTGTCTGGCCTAGACCTCTCCAAAAAGACTCCTGAACCTTGGCTTGCACAGGGCTGATGAGACTGTACCTTTAAGAACTTCCGGTGGGGAGTTGGCTGCGAATTTTTGGAATTTCCTCCCAAGCTCAGTTCTAGCTCCTCCAAATTCTAGCTCCTGGCTACTTCCAACTTGCAAAATGACTCAGGATTTAGAAAAACTGCTCAGTATTTTTCCGGGTAAGATGAAGTTGACTTAAGCATCAGATGTAGATAAAGTATTTAGTGTCTGCCCGTGCAGAGGCAAGGGTGGATTCTGCACTTAGGAGCATGTGGTCATGTTCTTTAGGCAGAAATGAGATCCTGGGTGATTTAAAATTAAAAACCAATGATTAGTGCCCTAGCTGTGTGTTGAGCAAATGATATTTGATGCTCAGTTAAACAAAAAACAAGAATCAAGTTTGCTCTCTGATTCTCCTTGTGAAAAGGCAACTTTAGTCCTAAGCTGGGGATGGTGGCAAACACCTGTACTCCTAGCACTCAGGAGGTGAGATGGGAGGATTGCCATAAATTTGAAGCCAGCCTGGGCTACATAGTGAGTTTAGGACCAGCTTGGACTACAGAGTGAGTTATTATCTCAAAAAAAGAAAAGAAAGCAGTCAGTGCCATGTGCATAGGTTTTAGTGTCCAGCAGTCCCAGTTTACAACCCACTTCACCCATTTACTGGTTGTGCTTCTTGGGCAAAGTTGCCGAACCACTCTCAGCCTCTAGTTCATCATTTGTAGAAAAAGATTATATTTTAATGTAGAGATTAGATGAGTGGCCTGCCTCCTGGGTAGAGCCTACTAGTGGAAATTATGATTATTCTGTCTGCGGGAACATTCTGGAGAGAAGCTTGTCTTAACATGTTGTTAAAGACATGTCCAGAAATTACTCTGGGTCGAAGACCCAGGAGGAGTGCAACCTTGAGCTTGCTGTGTACTGAGGGAGTGTGAGTCACTTGCACAGAGTTCTTTGTGACAAGATCACACCACAGAAAGCCAAAAAACAAAAAAAGAAAGAAAAAAATCACAGCATTTCAACAAACAAGCCTTGTCAACCTTTCATAACATTTGAATTTTGACTGAACTAGACCTTGTGCAAGGCTGGAGCAATTTGCATCATCTTTTAGAAAGGCTTAGCAACCCACCCAATGATACATAGCTCAGAAGTCTTCAATAGCAGTCTGGGGGCAGAGTGTCAGTAGAGAGTGAGTCACCCAGTCACAGAGGCAGCTACATAGGAAAGATGACGGGGCAAAGAGGACATCAGAGAAAATCTAATATTGTGGGCTCTCCTCACTTCAGAAGGAGGCAAATTGCAAAGTGGGTAGTTGATTTGAAAAGATAAGAACAGAGAGGGCATACGCTTCTACTGACTGGAATGGGTTGCCAAGTGTGTTGCAGGGTAACACAGGGTTACCTGTCTTTGTGGGGAGGTCTAGGCCAGACAGGTTGTAACCCTGTTTCCAGCCTGCCATGCACACCCTTGTAAGAGCGTGCAGTGTTTGTAATTGGTCCTGGTTTAGGATTTTGTGTATCTCAGTGTGTGAATGTGTGATCCTGGGGGATGAACACAATGCCTTCACCCTGACTTACATCCTGAGCCCATTTATTTTTAACTTTGAAACAGGGTCTCAGTGTCATTATGCCCCCAAGGCTGGCCTTGAACTATCCACCTTCCTGTCTCTGCCACTGAGACTGCTGGGATTGCAGGCCTGTGCCACTAAACTAATCTGGGTTTTTCCTCTTTTTTGTTCCCATATAAACTTTCTTGTTGAACCAAAATATGGGCTGTATATTTTCCTTTACTTTTCCTAACTCTTGTATTTTAAAAATTAATTACTTCTCTCCCCTGGGAACTGAGCCCATAGGCTCATACATGCTAGGCAAGTGCCCTACCAGTGAACCATATCGCCAGCCCTTTTAATTTTTTTCTTTTTTCTAAACAGGGACTCAGTAAGTTGCTCAGGTAACCTCAAGCTTTTGCCTCTTGATTTCAGCCTGGGGAGTGTTACAGGGTCGTTAGAGTTCGGACTCTATAGGTAGACTGTATAGGGATGCTTCACGGGTATACTTTATATGTATATTTCTGTAATTTTTGTGGTTACTATAACCCCACATTAGTGTTGTTCTTTTGTGCTACTTGGGTGATTCTATTTTGTTGTGATTGTTAATTGTCTCACTACTGTTCTTAATTTGTAATAAACCTGACGGGAATAACGATGTAAAATCACTTCACATGTGCCCTATAAGCACCTATAAGAACTCTCCATTGATTTCGATCTGTAATGGGGAGCAGCTGGGGCTACAAGTGTAATCACTCCCAGCAAAACTTAAAGCTTGGGTCTGTAACTGATGGAAAAATAAAATCCCCATCATTCACACAGGGAGTTTGAGAAGCACCAAGATTAAAAGTATTCCTCTTGCTCAGAATGCTGGGATTAAAGACATGCATGACTATGCCCAGTTTATGTAATGGTGGAGAATTGAACCCAGGGCCTATGATTGCTTGGCAAGCATTTTAACCACTGTGCTATTCCTCCAGCCCTCCTGCCCTGCCCTGCCCCGCCCTGCCCCGCCTCACCTCTTCACTGTTATTATGCTTTTTCTTTTTTGAGAAAGATCTTATCAGGTTGCTTAGGCTAGCCTAGAACTTTCAATCCTCCTGCTTCAGCCTCCTGAGTAGCCGAGGTTATAGGTGTTTACTACTATGCCCCTGTGAAACTGAGTTTCTAAAGTGTTTTTCCTCCTTGTGAAAAGTCTGAAAATAAAATCTTCACAGAGGAAATGAAGTTTGACAATATCATTGGAATATGTGGAGTCAACCTATCTGAAGCCACTGTGAGTCAAGAGTGTCCTTTTCCCGCTCCCCCCGCCCCCCACTTAAATTATTTTGTGTAGAGTCCTAACTGGTCAGGGAAATTTAGGGACCCTGAGGGCTGCCCAGAAGACAGGTGATCAAAATGATTCCATGACTCAGGTGAGCAGGAGCTGTAGAGAGGGGAGGGGCAGTTACATCCTGAGGGAATAGTGAATCACCAACTATTTGACAGTGGTTGCTCTGAATTTCTATAATTATGCAACACCTCACTTAAAATTCAGCAGCTTAAAGTGATTGTATTATTGTCTTTCCTCCTTTTGCAGGTCAGGAATTAGATCACAGTTCACTGGATGATTCCTTTGTAACTGTACTGCTTACTGACCTGGCTTGTGACCTGGAGGATAGCCTCCTATGAAGGAAGTAGGGTGGGTCAGCTTGCCTCTTGAGTTCAGCACCGTGGCCTCAGGGGAATTAGCCTTTGCATCTGGTGGCTTGGTGGATCCAAAGGAAAAGTCCTAAGAGGACAGGATTAGCAGCAATGAATCTTTTAAGACCTGTACCCTAAACCTGGCATAGGTAACTTCTAGTACATTCTCTTGGTCAAGCAGTCACAGAGCCCACCCAGATTCGGAGGGCAAGAACCAGGCCTTCTTGGCTTGATGAGGAGGTGTCTCTGGATTTGCCGCATCTGAGTCTACGATGGCAATAGTCTGGAACACCTACTATGCACCAGAATGTGTGCTAGAGATATTAGGAGTTCACTTGCACCTCAATCCAGGGGCTGAGCTTAATAGTAGAGTATAGGCTTAGCACACACAGGGCTCTGGGTTCCATCTCCAACACCAAAAATTCTCAAAGCAACAACAGAGCCTGTATTAGTTTGCATTCTTTCAAAAGGCAGAATTTACAGAAATTATAACAAAAAGGATCTATTAAGAAGGCTTACAAATCCAAGGATAGAGATAGTCCAAGATGGTGGCCTGCATGTGCGAGAGCTGGAGTGTCTGATGGCTGCTTAGCCAAGAGGTAGAACACCCATTTGGGACTGCAGGACAGATGGTGAGAGTCTGCTGCAGATCCCGGTTGTTCAAAGAACAATGGTGAAGACGGGACACTGAAGATCAGCAACCGGCAGACAGGTGCAAGTCGAGACTGGAGTGAATCTGTGATGAAGATCTATGGTGTGTAGTAAGTTGGCATCTGTAACCAATTGCGAAGGCGAGAGCTGTCCCAGAGGAAGAAGCTGTGATGACAATCTTCCCTCTTCCTTCCTTTTATAGCATTCGAGTTCCAGCTGGGCCTCCCACATCCGGGTGGGTGCTCTTCCCTCATTCCCTGGCCCTCAGATCCCTCACTCTCTAATCCAGGCTGGTTCTCAATTCCCAATCTAGGCGTGGTTCCTAATCCAAGCATAGTTCTTGATTGCCTCACGTTGACATAGTCTCTGCAGTGGTCACAATCCACCCCTTGTCAACTTAACAATCAGACACATGTCCTTGAACCATATTTAATTCCCAAGTACAATAGCCAAGGTAGTAATTACACCTAACATAGCACAACTGCACTGTGTACAAATGGAAATGCAATGAATTCCTCCCCACAATACAGAATAGAGTTCCTTTTTGGAGAATACCTATTCTGACATTCAATTACTTAACAATAGAATATAACTTAACAAATTCCAATAATAAGGCAATATATATATATATATATATATATATATATATATATATATATATACACACACACACATATACTTAATGAAAGAAAATTTAATTACGGTTCTCATTTCAGCATCTGGTCACCAGGTTGTAGCTGGTATTTATAACTACCTTCTGCTACTACCCATTCTGTGTTTCATTGGCCCTCAGCATGTACCTCAGGAGGTCATGGTTCTTTCTCAGGCAGGTGACTCAGATTTTCATTCCTGAAGATTCTGAGTCATTTGTCATCTTGTCTGGATTGGGTTGTGTCAGTTGTTCATTGACTTTAATAACTAAACATGGTAAGACTAGGAGATACCCTAGAGGATCTGCTGCACTCCAAACATAGTCCTTCTTGACTTCATTATGGAGTATGAGTCCAACTTCTTCTTGACAGTCTGGATCAGTCACCCCTGCTAACACTGTAACTCCCCTTTTTGCTTGCTGGTTTGGTGGTACAAGGAGGCCAAAATGACCAGGGGGAAGTCTCAACTTGCAGTTTAGTGGAATTGTTTCTGATTTACTATCTTCCTTGTTAGAGGCAATTCCAGTTTATTTGACCTTTTCTACCATAATAGCCCTCATACTACAGGTTAGGGAACGAATATGGGGATTCTGCCAAGTACTAAGGATATCTATGGTAATTATACATTCTGGAACTGGAGAAATGACTACAGGATGAACTTGGGGACCTATGGGGCCCACTGTGAATCAGACATTAGCTAATACTCCGTTGATCACCTGACCTCCATAGGCTTCTATCTTAAGTAGAGGTCCACAATGATGTCTTGGATCTCCTGGAATTAGTGTTAGCTCAGAGCCAGTGTCTAGTAGTCCCCTAAATGTCTGATCATTTCACCTTCCCCAATGCACAGTTACTCTGGTGAAGGGCCTAGGTCCTTTTGGGGAAGGATAGGAGAAATACTGACATTATAACTCTTTGGTAATATATCAGGGTCCTTCCTCAAGTGGACCCAGCCTTCCCTTCATTTGAGGGATACTGGGTCCGTAAACTGGCTCTAGTCTGGAAATTGGCTTAGGAAATGTGCTTCTCTGCTGCTACTATTTGAGGTATCTATTTGCTCAGTTGCTCTAGAAATATTTTTCCTATATAAATCCAGCAAAAATTTAGTAGGTGTCCCACCTATTTCACTTCTGGGTACACCATGACTGATGAGCCAATGCCACAGGTCCACATGTGTCAGGCCATTGTGATCACCACTTTGCCTCTGCTATACAGAACCCTATAAGGCAAACACCATTATCTCCACTTTATAGGTGAGATATTGCAGTTATGTGATCAGCTCTGGGTCAACCCAGCTTGTAAGTTGTAGAATTAGCATTTAGAACCCAACCTTACATGTTCTGTTACACTGAATAGGGAAGTTGAGCTGGCTTTCTGTGGTCCCAGGAGCAGAACCAGGGGACTAGGGAGGGAGTCACAGGGATAAAGATCCTGCCCCAGAGGGGGTGGGAGGGTAGAAGATGGGAAGGGATTGTGAAGTCGATGTGATACATAGATGTACGAAACACCCAAATTCATTGTAAATACTACGTATTACATTTGTATATTAATAAAAATAGTGGGGAAAAAAACAATTTAAAAAAAATCCTGCCCCAGGGAAAGAAAGGCCTTTCCTGTAAATTAGAGCTGGCCACAAGTACAACGGACCACTATGGAGAAGACCAAGAGTTTCCTGTCACAACAGCTCATAAAGAGGCTAGTCAATGCTACTACTGGGGAAGAGGATAGGAAGAGGTCAGGCACCTTCCTCTCTGGGAAGATTCTGAGATTTCGTGGTTCCTGACATAGGTATCATCTGCCTGGTCGTAGTTCTTCTACCACCTTATACTCCCTGCCTCATTTTGGGGGTGTATTAGTTATCGATTGCTATGTAATTACCCCCCAACTTGGCAGCATAAGACAGGACACATGCATCATCACAGGTGTTATCTCACATGCTCTTCATGCAGGGCCATGTGAGGTTAGCTGGGGCCTCGGGGCCATCTCATAGCAATCTAGGTGACAGCCGGGGTTGCAGTCTCCTCAGGAATGAGTGGGGGCAGGATCTACCTCCAGGATTACTCATGTGGCCATCAGCAGGATTTCATCCTCTGCTCCTCGAGAGCTGATTGCTAGAAGCCTCCTTCAGCTTCTGCATTGTGGGCCTGTCCTCAGAGCACAGCAGGACGGTGAGCAAATGGGGTGAGGAACCAGAGAGTATCAACCAAAAATACGGGATGGGGTGTAGCCCAATGGTTAGAGCACTTGCTTAGCAAGTGCAAGGACCTGGGTTCAGTTCCCTAGCCCCACATAAACCAGGTGTGGTGTGATACACCCCTGTAATCTCAGCACTAGAGAGGCTGAGGCAGGAGGATTGCTGTGGATTTGAGACCAGCCTGGGCTACATAGTGAATTTAGGACCAGACTGGATTACAGAGCAAAAGCCTGTCTCAATAAATAAAGAAAACAGTGAATAAAGCAGAAGTGACAGTATTTTTCAAATTATTGAGAGATAATGATGATTAACTTGAAATAGGTATATGATAGGCACCAGCAGGATGCGGCCCTTGACTCTCCCTGCCATACAAGATTGCAGCAGCGTGGGAACTTTTCATTTCATAACATCAAAACCAGACCACTGCCAACCTTTTTGCAACCCAGGTGAATTTTTTTTTTTTTTTTTTTGAGACAGGGCCTCGCTCTGTAGTCCAGGCTAGTCTGCACCCACTAGGTAGCCCAGGCTGGCCTCAAACTCACAACAATCCTGCCTCAGTGTGCTGGGATTACAGGCGTGCACCACCACACTCAGTTTATGTGGTGCTGGGGAATCAACGCAGGACCCTGAGCTTGCTAGGCAAGCGCTTTAACCGCTAGCTATTCCTCCAGCCCTAGAAGTCTTTCTGTCTATGTAGAAAAAAAAAAGTCCTCTTTGTAAATCTTCTTCCTGTGCTCTTATATTTTTCGGTAAAATAAAAATTTCTTTTTCTGAATTATTTGGACGATGGCTTCTCTCTCTCTCTCTCTCTCTCTCTCTCTCTCTCTCTCTCTCTCTCTCCTTCTTGTCACAAGGATCCAAACCAGGGCCTCACACATGCTAAGCCCCTACTCTACCACTGAGCTACAACTCCAGTCCCCTGCTTTTTATTCCCCTCCACCTTAAGAAATCAAGTTGCAGTCTTTGCCAGCTAACCATGTAAGTGACTCTCACTGTCGCTTTTGCAATATTCCGCTTGTTGTTAGCAAGTCACCAGGTCCAGGCCATATTCAAGGGGTTGGGTCTTAACAAAGGTACCCCAAGGCTAGCGGTCACTGGTCTCTTTTCAAAGTCTTGTTGCTTCGGTCTCTGCCCAGATGCTGCTTCCTGCATCTAGAACTCTCTCCATCCCTATGTTGAGTCCCAGTATGAAGGCCATTTACTAAAGGGCCTTCCTGGACCCCAAAATAGGCTGAATTCCTCTGTCACCAGCAATCACGTCCCTTCTGCATAGCATCTCATACTACTACAGTTAATAGTCTTTTTTATTTATTTATTTTTTTTTTTTTGGAGACAGAGTCTCACTTTGTAGCCCAGAGCTGGTCCTGAACTCACTATGAAGCCCAGGCTGGCCTTGGACTCAAGGCAATCCTCCCACCTCAGCCTCCCCAGTGCTGGGATTACAGGCATGTGCCACCATGTCCAGCTTTATGTGGTGCTGGGGAACTGAACTCAAGGCTTTGTGCTTGCTGGGCAAGTGCTTTAATAGCTGTGTTTTCAAGGCCCTGGGTTTGATCCCCCCACCACCACATAAAGATTACTAAGTCATAGTGAAACATGCCTGCAACCCAGGTACTTGGGAGACGGAGGCAGAAGAATTGCCATGAATTTGAGGTCAGCCTCCTCTACATAGTGAGTTCAGAACCAACCTGGATTATAGGGCTAGATCCTGTCTAAAAATAAATAAAGAAATAACTCCCAACTCACTGAAAAAGACATCCAGAATTCCATTTAGGATGTTCTTAATGTGTGAGTCCCAGACCGGCCTGGACTACAGAGCTTGATCCTGCCCATCAGTAAGTAAGAAAATAAATAAATAAATAAACTCCCAGCTCATTTTTTAAAAAGGCATCCAGAAGTCCATTTAGGTCGTTCTTAATGTGGTCTCATTCTCCCCTCTAGTCTAAGAGCCCCATGGAGGGCAGAGACCATTTCTTTTCAAGTACCTTGTGACTAACACAGGGCGTGATGACTTTTAAGCATACATAAATGCGTTTGTGATGTAATGGTTGGAAGGCGGGACTGAGATGGCAGACTCAGTGGGTATTTAAGTCTCCCTGTACCTGCTCAAATTCTCATGAAAAAAAATTGTAAAAAGCAAATCACTAAAAAGCTGAATAATAAATAATAATACCAGAAGAAGAACGATGTTGAAAAAAATCATACTGTCCAATTTCAAAAGTTAGAATAAAGCCACAGTTATCATGACTATGTGATATTGATGAAAAGATTGACATAGAGATCAATGGAACAAAAATAAAAAATCCCAGTGGAGCTCAACACATGTAGGGCAATTGACTTTTGACAAAGGCGCCAAGAGAATTCAATAGAGAGAGGATAGATTTTTTTCAACAAAATAGCAGTAAGACAACTGGATATCTACCTAGGAAGAGAGAAAGAGCAATTAGAACACTGGAACAAAAATTAACCCATAAAGGATCACAGACTTAAATTTAAAACTATGGACTACCTAGAGGAAACCTGTGTTTTGATATGACACCATAAACAGTCTGCCAGTGAAAAACTGATAAACCGAACTTACTGAAAATTAGAAACTTTTGTGCTTCAAAAATTGCTGCTAAGAAAACTAGAACACAAGACACATCGTGGGAGGAAATGTTTGCAAAGTAAATATACAATGAAGGACTGATATCCACAGCTTATTCAAATTCCTATAATTCAAAAATGAAACTATTAAATTTTAATTAATTAATTTTTTTGAGGCAGGGTTTTGCTCTGCAGTCTAGGCCGGTCCTGAACTCACTGTATAGCCCAGGCGCTGGCCTCGAACACATGGTAATCCTCCTGCCTCAGCCTCCAGAGTGCTGGAATTACAGGTGTGCACTACTACGCCCAGCTTAAGTGGTGCCGGGGAACTGAACCTAGGACCTCGAGCTTGCTAGGCAAACACTTTAACCACTGAGCTCCTAACTATTGAATTTTAAAATGAGCAGCGATCTAGTTTCCTAGAAAATTGAAAGTAAGGAGGGTGGGAACATAGCTCAGGGGTTAGAATTTCCTAGCAAACTCAAGGTCCTGGGTTTGATTCTTCAACATCACATAAGCCAGGCATGGTGGCACACACATGTAATTCCAATACTCAGGAGGCTGAAGCAGGAGAATTGCTGTGTGTCCAAGCAGGATGGGCTACGTAGTGAGTTCAGGAGCAGCGTAGGCTACGAAATGAGCCGCTGTTTCTTTGTCTTCATCTGCTTTTTTTTTTACATAGTTCTCAAAACATTCTTTTTTATATCAAAGCATTCTTTTTTAACACTTTTATCAATATATAGTTTATATGCCATAAAATTCATTCATGTTAAGTGTTCCATTTAATGATACTAACAGATTTTTGGAGTTGTGCAATGATCACCAGTTTTAGAATATTTTAATCATCCAGAAGTTCCCTTGCACCTGTTTGTGGGAAGAGTCAGTCTCTGCTCTACCCACATTGTTATATAAACACTGATCTGCTTTCAGCTTTATAAGTATGAGTTTCCTGGATGTTTATACAAAATAGAGTCACATACTGTGTAGTCTTTTGTGTCTGGCTTCTTTCACTTAGCCTGTTTTTTTTTTTGAGATTTATCCTATGTTATAGTATGTATTAGAAATTTCATATTTTGCTTTTTTTCAGCACTGGAGACTGAATCTAGGACTTCATGTTTACAACTCCAGCCCTGTTTTTTTTTTTTTTTTTTTTTTTTTTTTTTTTTTTTTTTTTTTTTTTTTTTTTTTTTTT
>PVKB01005111.1:63344-97331 GCA_004027205.1 Ctenodactylus gundi | reverse complement strand
ATTATTTTTCTAATGGGTATGAACACTATGTATGAGTCCTTGTATGGATATATATCTTTTTTTTTTTTTTGAGACAGGGTCTCATGCTAAAGCCCAGGCTGGCCCTGAACTCACTATGTAGCCCAGGCTGGCCTTGGACTCACAGCAATTCTCTTGCCTCAGCCTCCTGAGTGCTGGGATTACAGACCTGTGCCACCACATGCAGCTTTATGTGGTGCTGGGGAGTTGAACTCAGGGCCTAGGGCTTGCAAGGTAAGGTATTTAACCACTGTGCCATTCCTCCAGCCCTTGGGTCTACTTTTTTATTTGTAGCGCTGTGGTACAGCATTTTTCTAACATGCACAAGGTCCTGGTGGAGGGGAACAGAAGGGATCATAGTCAAAAAAGTGGAAGCCACCTAAATGTTCAGCCATCAGTCTGTAGGAAGGCTTCAAAATGGAGTGCAATAATCATTGCATGATTTTCTCTGTAGTAATTATTAGATCTTTGTCTTTCTTAAGATCCTAGACAGATTGTTGGATTTTTTAAAAAAGTTAAGTTGTAATATTTAAATATAGTTGCATATTTAAACACGAGTCAAACAGAAGTGGGACATGGAATAGAACTGAAGATCTGGATTCTCCCTGACACCCCACTTCCTTCTATGCATCTATGTTCATATACCTATATACATGTGGAGTTTTTATTCCCTTTTCTGCATGCTTAGCCTTATTCTATATGCACCATTGCCCAGTCTTTTCCACTTAATGATCAGCTGTTGAGGTCTTTCTGTTGCAGCTCCCACGGCCTTATCTTACTCTTTTTTATTAGATATTTATTATTATCAGGCTTAAATTACTTTTTGGTTTTGAGACAGGGTCTCACTCTGTAGTCCAGATTGCTCCTGAACTCACTATGTGATCCAGACTGGCCTTGAACTCACAGCTATCCTCCTGCCTCAGCCTCCTAAGTACTGGGATCCCAGCCATGCTCCACCACACCTGGCTGCACAGTACTTTCTTACTGAAGGCTATTTAGATTGTTTCTGGACTTCTGTGGACACAAGTGATGTCCTAGTAAGCTTCTTAGTTTGAAGGCATGTACATTTTAAGCTTGAATAAGTGCTGCTAAAACACCCTCCAAAGTAGTTGTGACATTCCAGAAGGAATGTCACAAAACAAAACAAAAAATGCAGTTTTGCCAGAAAGAGGAGTGAAATGATATTTTAGTTAGTGTTTCTTTGACAGGATGAAATTTATTTCCCCTGTTCTCTGACCTTTCCTTTTCCCTCAAATTGCTTGTTTATATCTTTTGCCCAAATTTCCGATTGAGTTACCCATTTCTTATGAGTTTGTAGAAGCCCTTTGCGTATTGTCAATACTGAATTTTTGTCAAATACTTGTGTTACGTTTGCATGTTTGGTATGTGCATACACACAGGACAAAAGGTCCATAGTACACGCGCATATACATAGGTTGAAAGTTCCATAGTACATGCATACACTGTATGAGTCAGCTCAGGCTGCCATAACAAAATATCACAGACTGGGTGTTTTAACCAGCAGAAATATATTTTTTCACAGCTCTGGAAGCTAGAAATCCCAGGTGAATGTACCAGTGTTGGTGGTTCCTAGTGAGGCATCTCTTTGTTGGTCTGTAAGCAACCCCCAATTACGGTGTGCTCACCCACGTGGCCTCTTTGTGCATGAAGGGTCAGAGGCAGTGAGCTGGCTCTCTGGTGACTCTTCTTGTGAGGACACTAATGTTCATATATACCAAATATCAAGGCCCCACACTTGTGACCTCATTTAACCTTAATTACCTCATTACGAATCCCATATCCAAATACCGTCAAATCAGGGCCTTCAAATAAATTTGGCTGGAGGTGGTAACTGAAATTCATAACACATATATAGCAACTATTTTCTATTTAGCCTTGTTTCATTTTATTTATTTATTTTTAGGACTGAGTTTTGCCATATGGCCCATGCTCACCTCCAACTCTTGGTGCTCTTGCTCCAGCCTCCTGAGCTTTGGGATTGCAGGTGTATACTACCACACCCAGTGTGTTCTATCTTTCAAATAATGGTGCAGTACATTTAACATAAAATGTATCATCTTAAGTATTTTCAAGCATACAGTTTAGTAAAGCACATTGAGAGACAATTGTACAACCAATCTCTAAAACTCTTTTCACCTTCCAAAACTGAAACCCTATACCCATTAAACAACTCACATTACTCCCTCCCAGTGCCCAGAAAACTTTCATTATAGGGCTACAGGTGGGGTGGGCATAGCTCAGTAGGTAAAGCACTTGCTTACCAAGCACAAGTCCCTGGGTTCAACTCCCCAGCAGCACATAATTTGGGCATGATAGCACATGCCTCCAATCCCAGCCCTGGGGAAGCTGAGGCAGGAGGATTGCTGTGTGTTCTCTATGAAGACAGAATTTGATTACACTAGGTACCTCTTATAGAGTCATACAGTATTTGTATTTTTGTAATTGGTTTATTCTACTCTTATAATGTCCTCAAAGTTCACCCATGATGAAGTATTTGCTAAAACTTCACCACCTTTTTAGGTTAAATAATATCCTGCTATACGTATGTTCCACAGTTGGTTTACCCTTCATTCATCAATGGCCACTGGGTTGCTTCCATCTTTTGGCTCTTAGGAATAATGTTGCTTGAACGAGAGTGTATACTTATCAAGGGCCTATTTTAAAATACTTTTGGGTGTATATAGAAGTGGAAGTGCCAGCTCATATGGCAATTCTATTTTTAACTTTAAAGGAACTACCAGACTCTTCCACACTGCGTGATGAGGAAATTTTATATTCCCACCAGCAGTGCAAAAAATTTCTGATTTCTCTACATCCTGGCCTACATTTTTTTTTCTGTTTTCTTTTTCTTTTTCTGTAATATGCTAGCCATCCTTATGAATGTGTGGAGATTTAACTTCGTGGGGTTATTTGTTTTTTTGTGGTGCTGGGAAATGAACCCAGGGCCTCAGGCATGCAGTGCTCTACTATGAAACTGTGGCCCCAACCTGACTTGGCTTTGTTTTAAGTGTTTTTTTGTAACACAAGACAAGTCAGAAATCTGAACAAGGGGGCTGGAGGAATAGCTTAGTGGTTAAAGAGATGGAGGAATGGCTCAGCAGTTAAAGCACTTCACTTGTAAGTGTTAAGTCAAGTGCTAAGTACTGGGGTTTGCTTCCCCAGCACCACATAAGCAGGGCGTGGTGGCACACACCTGTAATCCCAGAACTTGGGAGGCTGAAGACTGGAGGATTGCCACAAGTCTAAGGCTAGCCTGGGCTCCATAGTGAGTTCAGGACCAGCCTGGGCCGCAGAGGGAGACCCATCTTTAAAAAAAAAAAAAAAAAAAAAAAAAAGAGCTTGCCTAGCAAGCTCAAAGCCTTGGACTCAATTTTGAAGCATCACATAAACTGGGTGTGGTGGTGCACTGTCCATAATACCAACACTTGGGAGGCTGAGGCAGGGGGATTGCCATGAGTTTGAGATCAGCCTGGGCTCCATAGTGAGTTCAGGACCAGTCTTGAATACAGATTAAAAAATATTTTTAAAAAATCTGAACAATGCACAGTTAAATTTGAAGGCCTAGGCATTAGTTAGACAGCCTGTGTTCACATCTTGACTCTAATTTAGCTGTATGACCTCATGCAAATTAGCTGGAGTCCTGTTTTTCCATCTGTAAAATGGGTGTAACAGTCATACTGTTTTAGAGTTATAAGGTTTCATGAGATGATGTATTTAAAAGAACTTAGCAAAAACTAACCTTAAATTTATCATTATTTTGGGACTTGGGAATTAAAACTCAGAGCCCTCTCACTGAACTACATCCTATAGCTTTATGTACGTGTGTGTGTGTGTGTGTGTGTGTGTGTGTGTGTGTGTGTGTGTGTACATATTTTAAATTCTGAAACATAATCTTGTTGCACAGTCTGGGCTAAAACTTGTAGTTCTCCGGCTCAGCCTTCCAGAGTGCTGGGATTATAAACAGACGTCTATAGACATAATAGACAACTGCCCAGCTTCAGTCTCTTTTTTTCACACGTGTCTTGAAGTGTCATTTCTACCCCAAAGCATTAAAAGTCTTCTGTTTTCCCTTTTCCAGATTATTTGATAGCTTTGAATTTTGCTTCTAGGTATCTAAGCCAGTTGACATTTATTTTCATGTGATATGCAAAGGGTAGCCACTTGGGCCAATGTCCTTTGCTTTCTAGCAGACCCTTCCCCATGATTTGATGCACAGAGCAGGTGATTTTTCTTTTTCTTTTTTCTTTTTTGGATTCTCCTCTCTGTCCAGCTGATCCATTCAATACACTTTTCTAGAGCTTTGGAACAAGTAGTATTGGCCAGTTGAAGCAGCCCTTTGTGCTGCTTCTTTTCAAACCGTCTTGGCTCTTCTTGTGCGCTCTCTCTCTCTCTCTCTCTCTCTCTCTCTCTCTCTAAGCCAGGCTGTTGGATTAAAAAAGCCTTTGGAATAGAATGTCCTGAAAAACTAACTTGGAGGAAAGTTGAAAACTGAAGTGTTTACAGACTGGTATCCTCTTACAGGGAAATGTCTGTCCCTTTTTCCTTTTCAGCCAATCTGGGCAGATCTGAGAGTTCTTTTACAAAAGAGTGGACCACAACCACGGAGGATAGAAGCTCTTATTTCCCTACCTCCCCTTAAAGAGGAAAGGGAGGAATGCCAAATGAGATGATTTGAAAAGGAGTGGCCGACCTACTCTGGGAGGTGGCCTTGGGAAAGCAGCAGACAGTCTACCAGGACCAGCCCTAGGGCCCCCTGGTATCACTCTTCAAGGAGGAATCACTAGAATCTACCCCCACTCTACAGATAAGCAAGGTGAGGTTGGGAGATTGGACAGACAAACCTCAATGTGCCTGGTCTCTCTTAGAGCTGAGCTTGACTTTGTCGGAAGATCAAGCACCACTGACAGTGCGAGACAGCGTACTTTGGGTGGGGGGAGTCCGTCCCAGCCCTTAAAAGACCAGTGGCAAACTTTCAGAATTTCACTTTTGAATACGTAGAACCGGAGAAATGGGCACCCCCACCCCTCCACATCCTTCTCCTTTAAGAAGAGGCCAGTCCTTCTTTCATGTTTTTCATGGGATTTATTGTCACTCCTCAGTGGGCAGCAAGGAAAGGGGACAACGGCCACACCTCACCATGGGCAGAGGTGGGACCCGCCACCAGCTCTAGTTACAGGCTGTCCAGGCCGTTTCCCCCGTGGCAGCAGCTGCTCTTCTCCTCCTCGGCCTTAGCCTTGGCCTCCTCCCCGCCTTTGCACACGCAGTCCTGGGTGCACTTCTCACACTCTGCGGGGCAGCGGGCACAGGAGCCTGCAGATCAGAGGGGTGTGCAGACGGATGCACCTGTTACAAGGGCTGGGGTGGGGGTGCATGCGCTAGGGAGGAGAACTGGGAGGCTGGGGTGTGGTCCTAGCTCCTCCAAGATGGTGCGCCTTCCTGCTCCTGTTGGTCTGACTCAGCGTCTGCGGTGCAGCAACTGCGTCCTGGGTTCCCATTGGAGGTCACCCGGTACTTGGCCCACAGTCCCTTCCGTGGGTACGAGGGAACCCCAGGGGGTCCTTAGACCCAGGCTGGGCGAGTGCTAGGCCCTGAGAGGGGCCGTGCGGGGTGAAGGTGGAGGAACAGAGGGTGTTCACGTTGAGAAGCCAGGAAACCCACGGGGGGCTCCGCGCAAGAGAAGAAGGACGCCTTCCTCTCCCCTCCCACTCCTCCGGCAGCCTCACGCTGCTGCTGCTGCGTGAGCTGACGAGATCTGGGGAGAGAGCAAGTGGAGAGGGTCCGTAGGGCCCGGGGGAGCCAGGGACCGGCGCCCCGGAGCCGACCTCCCTCGGGAGGCCAGCGGTGGGAGGGCTCGGGCGGAGGAGCGGTCTCAGCCCTCCGGTCCTTGGCACCCCTGGGAGCTCACAGAGCCCCTCCCGCGGCCGCTGCAGGAGGGGTCAGGGCGGGGGCCGGGCGCACTCACTCTTCTGGCAGCCCGTGCACTGGCATCCCTCGCACTCGCAGGAGTCGGCGCAGGGGCAGGAGCCGCCTAGAGTGGGAGACGCTGCGGGGGTTAGTGTGCGGGAAAGGCTCGCGCTCTGCTCCTCAGGACAGGCGTTCTCATCCTTTGGGAGAGCAGCGGTGGGAAAGAAGGGGCCCTCCTCCTGGTGCCCTTGAGCAGAGGCGCGGGGCGTGTGGCCTACCGCAGAGGGGGCTCACCGGCAGGGCAGGGGCAGGTCGCTGGGTCCATGGCCAGGCACGCAGCCGCCGCAGAGGGTGAGCTGGCTTCCTTAGGCAGCTGGACGTACTGCGTGGCAAGTGACGGCAGGTGGCTAAGCTTTTATAGCCTCAGGCGGGGGCGCGCGAGCAAAGCAGGATGGGCGATCGCCCCTGCGCACGGCGCCCGCTCTCCGTCTGTGCGCACTGCGACAGCTGTCCCCAAGTCTTCGTGGTGTGCGCTTCCCGGGGCGCTCCTGAGCTCCTCAACGCGAGAGGAGCCAGTCCGCCGCCCCCCCCCCCAGTGGGTACCCACGGGACGCGTCTGTCGCCCTCGGGAAGTGCATACGTACATACACCATCTTTGAAACCCCAGGGAGAGAACAGCACTTGGTATTGTACCCAGCCCTGTCTCTTTCCTGAGTCCTAGAATTCTTGTAGCCAGTTTAATCCAAATGGGTGCTGAGCTCCGGGCAGGGGAAAACCCTCCCCCTGAGCCAGCGCTGACTATTGGCCCTGCAACGTGCACGGAAAAGGGTCCCGGCACCTTGAGACCCTCCAAGCCACCCCTCCATTATAAAAAGAAAGAAAGAAAGAAAGAAAGAAAGAAAGAAAGAAAGAAAGAAAGAAAGAAACAAAGAAAGGAGGACTGCAAAGAGGGAATCCCATCTAGGTCAATCAATAAATAAAACCTGAGATCTAACCAAGCAGAGAACAGAACTCTAATACCTAGAGAGAGTCTTAGTGTTTCAATCACCACCCCTCCCCACCATACATCCAGAAAGGCTGCATATCAAAATCAAGGGGAGTCGCCATGGTGGTGCAGGGCAGTGTAATTCCAGTTACTCAGGAAGCTGATGCAGGACAATGGCAAGCTCAAGGTCAACCTGGGCACTTCAGCAAGACCCTGTCTCCAAATGGAATATAAAAAGGGATGGGGACGTAGCTTAGGAGTAGAGTGCCTCCCCCATACATGAAAAAGGGGAGACTGGAGATATAGCCCAGCGTTCCCTGAGTTCAATCACCAGTGTGGGGAGTGGGAAGGGGATCCAGGAGAACAGTAAGGATTTTCTATTTATAAAAGAAAGTCTAGGTAAAACACTTTCAGTAAATACTTAGATAGGAGATTTGGATGCAAAAAATGAAAGGAAAAGAAATCCAGCTTGCTTTAAGAATGCCCAGGGAACTATTGTCTTCTACCTCTACTGAGATCCAACTTAGCAGAACAACTCTCCACCTCGTTTACAGACATTCTGTGGTCATAACCCAAAGAGACACTGGGACAGGGACATGAACTCATTGTTGTGACCTCCTCTCCTGACTTTCAAGGACTGGGACCAAGAAGACTCCTTCGTGGCTAGGCAGGATTGTGAGTATAAAACCTGCAGAGAGAGAGACAGAGACAGACAGAGACAGAGAGACAGAGAGAGACAGAGATATTTAAAGAAAAGAGTTACCCAGGAGCCCTTGGGGCATGAAGTTTGGGCAAGAGAAGAGGGGGACAGAGCTGGAAGAGAAACTCTGTCAAGGACTTTTAAAAATGTTAAGGTGCACTGTGTGTGTGTGTGTGTGTGTGTGTGTGTGTGTGTGTGTGTGGTACTAAGGGCTGAATCCAGGGCCTTTATATTGAGCTATACCCCCAGGTCTTTTTTACTTTTTATTTTGAAAGAGGATCTCACTAAATTGCCCAGGCTAGAATTGAATTTGTGATCCTCCTTTCAGAGTGCTGGGATTATAGATGTGTGCCATCGTGCCTGGTGCTGTTTTGCAGACTATGGTGTAGCCAAATCCTCAGTCCCTCTGAAAGTTTCTGGGACTCTACCTGTCTTACAGTTTTCTCAAAGAAGCCTGAGTTTGGGGGGTTGGAGAAAGCTGAGTGTGCCAACAGTTCAGCTTCACCCCCCCACCCCCCCACCCCCCGACCCCATTTGGAATGAAGAACCAGGCACCGTGGAGAAACACAAGAAAGAAATCCCCTCCAGTACAAAGGAGTGGCCATGGGCAGGGAGAGAGCAGACACTTGTTCACCAAAAGCCGGAAGTGAAGCACTGGATTGAGTCAGAGGCTGTACTGAAGCGCTGGCTAGCCCCTGGAAAGTATGTGTCCTTGCTGTAAATCTCACTGCCCTCTCTTCACAAATGAAGACCTCAATCCTCAGGAGACAGAGGTACACAAGAAAAGCTGGAAACAAGTGGTTACGGGCTACAGAAGTAGAGGAGAGATTTGGCAGGGTCGACCTTTCAGATATGGCAGCTACGCCGGAAGGTTCACCTCTTCTCCCTGTGGTGCAGGTAGAAGTGGTCTTGGGCTTTGTCTCTGGGGCAAGACTTACCCAGGGAGAAGGGAGAAGGAACCTTCAAGCTACCTGCAGTGCAATGTTTGAGAGGTGGTGGCCAAAGGGTGCTAAGTTCGAACAGCCGTTGCCTTCCCCAATGGAGTTTCTCCATGAGTCCCCCCAAAGGGCTCTGAGGACATCTTTCACCCTAATTTCTACTTCTTTTAAAAGGCACCCCTGGGGGACCCCATCTCTGCATCTTTGGCTACTTGCCAAGGATACTTCCAGGCAGGTAATACAAGGAGAGACTAAACATCACTGCAACACTGTCTCCCAAGCCACATCAAACCAAGCCTCTGTCCCAAATCCAGCCAACACATGTGGTATAATATGTTGGTAGGAGCCAGGCCCAATGGCGTGGGTCTGTAATCCCAGCACTCTGGAAACCTGAAACACAAGGATGACAAGTTCAAGCCCAGCCTGGGCACAGTGAGAGTCTGTCTCAAAAATCAGTGGGGATGTAGCTCAGCGAAAGGCCCTGGGCCCAGTCCCCAGTACTACAAACAAACAAGCAAACAAACAACAAGTAGGTGGGAAACTCCTGTCCCCCAAAATGTTAGCTGCTTATGAGCCTCAAATAGCTTTAATTGAGGGGTGGAATGGGCTGTTTTCTTCAGGCCTTTTTTCCATGCAGGACTAACATGTGTTAGGCTATGAGGCTAAGTTTCAACAAAATTGAAGAAAGGGAAAAAAATGATGAAGAGGAGAAAGACAGACAAGGACAGAGAGGAAGAGGAGGAGGAAGTGATTCCCTCTGATATCTCAAGGTATTGAATTTGAAGGCCTCACTGGTTCTCAGCCTTGGTGGGAATTTCAGGTCTCAAAGCTCAGGAGTGTGTGCTACTTTTGTTTTCCCTAAGAACACCCTGGTACCACACTTCGCTTCCCCAGGGCATGGACCTTTGTCCCTGGTCATGAGAGCTTCAATATCTAGGCTTCCTCCCCTCTCTTTCCTCCTCAGGCCCCTCAGATTTCCTTGGGATTGAGGTCTCCCTTCTGGAATGGCAACCTCTTTCTCCTGAAGAGCATCAAGAATTGAGGTGTCTGGAAAACAGCATTTTTCTGAAATACCCTGTCCCTCCATTCTTGGGCCTGCTGGTTTGTCAGATCACAAACTTCTTGAACTCCACAGGTGGGTGTAGGTGTGTTGTCCCAGAGGTTCCTCCACACCCTGCCTTCATTCCTCTCTAACCCTTGAAAACCCTCACGTCCTAAAGTTATGTTGTCTCTGTACCCTTTGCCTGTGATCTTCTTCCTCCAGCTCTTCGAGTTGACTCTCTTTGCTTCCCAAGTCGTAGTACAAAGCTTACTCTGTGCAGCCCGCTATAGTCAGCTTATTTAAATCTAGGACACAGGCCTCAACACCCCAGGATTCCTTATTTCACCTTGCTCAGTCTTTCCTCTTTCATAGCATTAAACACTGTCTTACAGATTAAATCATTTGGGGCTGAAGGAATGACACAGCGGTTAAAGCGCTTGCCCTGGAAGCTCAAGGCCCTGAGTTTGATTACCCACCACCACAGAAAGCTGGGCGTGGTGGTGCACGCCTGTAATCCTAGCACTTGGAAGGCTGAAGCAGGGAGATCTTGCTGAGTCCAAGGCCAGCCCGGGCTACACCAGTGAGGTCAGGACCAGCCTGGGCTATGGAGTAAGACTCTGTCTCAAAAAAGAAAAAAAAAATTAAATAATTTACTTCCTTATGATGTTGCTGTGTTGTCTGCTTCCTCCTGCTAGATTTGAACACAGGGATCATTGTTTCTGTTCACGGATGTATCCAAAGTGTCTATGGCCATGCCTGTTACATGGGAGACACATAGAATGCACATAGTGGATGAATGAATGAGTTCACACTGTCACTCTTCCACTTACTAGTAATGTGACAAATTCCTAGCAAGTTAGCAATAGTGTTAGTAACTATTTCATAGATTTCCTACAGGTTTAAATGGGATGGCAATTGGAAAGCGCCAGTTGACTCAGGTGAGAATTCTCCAGGGAGTCTGGTCTCCGTAAAGCTCCTACATGACACCCAGCCTCATGGTCAGACTCAGCTCCGTGCTACCTAAGGCACGCTGGCCTCCCCTTGGTCTGAAACTGCAGGTATCCACATGCACAGTCCTCACTGTATGTGCTTCCTGGGAGAAGGAGTTCAGGAAGCCTATTATCTTTTCAATTAGAGTGGGGCTAGGAGGCAAGACTTAGTAGGCTGAGGGAGAAGATCGGACACAGTCATACCAACAATGGGATGGAAAATCCCCAGGCGACTCTGGGGGGGCGGGGGGGGGGGGAAGGATTAAGTGCAGGATTAAGGCTACTGCTTTGTTCTTCAGGAATTTCTCAAGTTACAATCCTGGGACTGAATAGTTGGCTGAATTTAAGGAACCTAAGTAAACAACAGTATACAAGAGAGTTTACAGATATGCTTATCTTCTTTTGTGTGTGCGAGTCAAATTTTTTATTTCTTGCCTTTAAAGTACTCTTTGATGACATCATTGACCTGAGATTCTTTGCCATAATCCTTAACTACCACACAACTGCAACCAGCCACTTTTTGGGGATTCCCCTTGAGGTCATTTTTACAGAGGCCTACCCATTCCCCTAATTTCTTGTTGTCATCAACCTTAATTAGGTTGATTTGGTGCTTAGCACAAAGAGCCTCCACTAGCTTGACATACACAGGCTCAGTACAGTTGGATACCAGCACACAAAGATGGGCTTGGTGCAAAGTTTGTTGTTGTTTTTGAAACAGGATCTCACTCCGTAGTCTAGGCTGGTCCTGAACTCGCTAAGTAGCCTAGGCTGGCCTCAAACACACTGCAATCCTCTGGTCTCAGCCTCCCAAGTGCTGGGATTGTAGGCATGCACTACCATAGCCAGCTTATTTAGTGCTAAGGAATCAAACCCAGGGCCTTGAACTTGATAGGCAAGTACTCTAACAACTGAACTCATTCTCCTCTCTCTATCCATAGGGAAGGTTGATAGTCCCTGTGGCCACAGTATCTAGCAAGAAATTGTACAGCTTTGCTTTATTTTCTCTGTATTTATCTCTATGGTTACTTTCCATTTATTGCAAATGATTCAGGGTCTCCTCAACAACAGTGATACAGGAGTTCCTTTAAAAATAAATTTCAGTATAATAGTAGACCAGCTGATCTGTGATTACAGCTAAAATTAGGCAGTTCTTTAAGGATAGAAGCCAAGGAAACATTGCCCTCACCCAGGCTCACGATACCCGGAGTACTCAAATCCAACTTGGCTGCTGTTTGCCGTCCTATCCTGCGTCCTTCTAGCCAGGCATATTTTGTGTGAGTTCTATTGGCCACAGGGAGATTCTGCTTCATGTGGCCATGATGGGATGGGTGTACTGGCAGAAGGGAGGTAAGAAGGGCTTCCTTTGTCTTTCATAGGGTGGCCAGATTGGCCCCAGCTGACAACAATGCCTGCATCTTGGTGCCCAGAGTTTGCTTCCGATGGTAAGGACTGTAATAAGGGACTAAACCTCTTGATATAATAGGGTTAGATATAGGCTAGCTACGTGGCCAGGTGTCTCAGGCTTTGTGATTTTAGACAAGACCTATGCTGTCTCTACGTTTCCTCATAAGGCAGGTAGCATTACTGCCTGATTTTCAGGATTCTCAGAATCCATGCCCAGACTCTGGGATGAGTAGAACAGGGATAGAACAGGAAAGGGAGAGAGGACACCTTGTCAGCTGAAACCCTGCATGCATCAATAATCCAAAGAAAATTGGGAGACTAATATCACAAAAGGACTAGACTCTTATCACTGCCTCTTCTCAGAGAAAGACTTAAGGATATGTCAAGAGATCCTGATCATGTGACATCGGCCTGCCTGGAGCAAGGTGGCAGCGTTAAAGGACCACACTCTTCCCATTGAAATTTGGTTCTGTGTGAATGACTAGGCCAGAGCTCTGTGTAGCTGGAGGGAAAAGTATGTTGAAATGATAAGGATCCACTTTAGATGGGGCTCCAGAAAAAAGCTCAGGACCCCTGAACTGTGTGGACAATTCCAGTGTGTGCTGCTGCACCCCAACTGAAGCATAATGGCGGTCCCCTGTAGTCCCCACTCTCTCAGACCATCCTAGTATTCCTAACAGCAATGACTCTGTCAGACTGAAGTTTGAATCTCCCTAACGAAGGTATTTGGGGCTCAAGTATGAGAAAGCAAGCGAGAATAGTTAGGGAGGACAGTGAAGCCGGGCATGGAAAGGGAGGGGCCCTCTACCTTAAGTCTATTGCAGTCTAATGGCCCCGATTTTCCAAGATAATTTTTATTCCAAGTACCTTGCATACAAAAAAAGTAGGTAATTCTGGCCACTTGTGCCCAAAATTTACAAAACACCGGGTCTAACTCACCACCTAGATCTTACCCTCTCTTCCTGCTTCCTCTTATTTTTTGTTTTGTTTGTTTTTTGTTTATTCCAAGGTTTGAGTCAGAGTCTTAACTCTACTGTATTTTCAAATTCTCCTGCCTCAGCCTCTGGAATGCTGTGATTGAAGAAATTTGAGGAAAATTTAAAAATGCATATATATAATTCTTTCAAATATAAAAATTGGTGCCTACAGAATGCATTGATTTATAAGTTACATTTGTTACCAGAGAGCTCTAAACCAGGTTCCGTGTTCCCTGTTCTGTTGATATTGAAGAATGAACACCACCAATAAAGAAACAGTTGGAAGTAGAAAGAGACTGTATTGGAAGAAGTATAAAGGGGAAACTGAGACAGAAAGTAAAAATTCCCCTGCAAGCAGGAGGAGGAGCATGGGTGCCACTTAACTGACAATTATAACCATCTTTTATAAGCTTCTTTCTATGAATCATGCATAATTATTTTCCTATACAGAACTGGCTTTTACTGATTGGTGCATATTATCATTAATCTAGTTCATTGGCTTAAGATCAAATTTGAGGGCTCAAGATATGACCCCCAGACTGTGGGTCACGAGCGTCTACAGTCTCATGACCTACTTGACTTTAGCTTTGTCCTTGGCCTTTCTAAGGTATGGTCTTTCTTAAGCTATCAGAGTTCTTTATCTAGGGATGGGTTCTTCATTTAGGGACATCTTGACCCACTCAGCCTAGCTACTCTGAACCTGCCTAATAAAATCTGGCTTACATTTCCCTTGCTCATCAGATCATGAGCCCTGGTCCATGTTATTAATTTCATGCCTACAACTTTATTTAATAGATTTATTCTGAAACTTACTTAACCAACCTTCTGCTCTGAGACATTTTTATTATTTCAGCATGTTCTACAATTTATGCTGTGATGAACATCTTTGTAGAATTTGTGTGTGTGTATTCATGATTTTCCCCCCCCTTAGGATACAACAACATTCCTTGAGGCAAAATTTCTGGCCCAAACATTACACACTTTCACAAATGTATTTATCTATCTTAAAAACATACTACTTAAGTAAATATTGGAAAATTCTGAAAAACAGTAGGAAAAAGATAAAAACTATCAATGCAAAGACCTTAGGTTCAATCTTCAGTAATCTCCTCCTCCCAAATTACTGCCTAGCTTATTTTTAGCCTGTTATCTATTTATAATTATAATAATAACATGTTCTGCATTTTAATAATTGTATATTATCCTATTATGTGCATGAATTTAGCTTACTTGAATGTTTTCATAGATTTGCACTTGAAGTTGTTTTTAGTTTTTCACAATTCTAAATAGCACTGCTGAATTTGTGGTGAATCTCTTAGAACCGATTTCCAGGAGGGAAACCATGGGGTCAAACGGAAAGAATATCTTTGTAGTTTCTGTAATGTATATTGCAGAATTATTTTAAAAGTTTGATGTCCTATGATTCTGGGTGTTTTATACATTGTTAAAACCTTTTATAGCTGTGGCTCTTTAAGGCTCATGCAGAGTTATGCAGTTATTCTTCTAGTAGCTACACTTGAGGGTTCTATTGGACCCCAAATGCAACCAGATCCTTGTGCAACTCCCTGGATTCCGATTACTTCTGCTGGTCCCACCTCAAGGCCCAGAGTGCCCTCTGCAGTGGGTGTGAGGAGCTTCCCTCCCTGTACCATGACCTAGGCTACCCTCTTGCACTACCATCCTCTAATTTCTGCCACGGTCCAGGTATGGCCTGAGCAGGTACTAAGAACACTGTCATGGCCTCTCAGAGGCCCTCCTTTTCCCATAGACATCATCTCTTAACCTAAACTCTTATTTCCTTGATATTTCTTCTTGTAGCTCCAAGTGTTACCCTCCAGGGCCGTGTGTAACCACTCTGCCTCCCTCTGGCCTTTCCACCAGCTCTTCTTCCCTCATGGTCTTCAGGCCTCCTTGTCAGCTGGTCCTGCTGAGTGGGGGAAGAAAATTCTGGGTCTTAGTTTCCTTGCTGGCGGCATGGAGATAATAATCCCCATCCTGCCAGGTTGTGGCCAAGCCTAAAAATAATACCATTGAAATTCCTAGCTCAAGACAGACTAAGCACATGGATTTACCTTTCTTTTCTCCTGAGCTTCCTTTGAAAGAAACTAAAGAAGGACAGAGGGAAAAAGGAAAACAAACAAAACCATCTGTGTGGGGGAAGATGGCTTGGACCGTACATAAACAGATCAGAGATTTTCAGTCTGCAGCACTGGGAATGGGCCCACTCATATTTGTGGGGAAATGGGATTAGAGAAGCTGCAGCTCAGATCAAGCAGTCTCTGGGCATGTTGCTGTATTTTGCTTATTTTTCATGGGTGGAGATTAGAAGAGGAGGGAGAGGCTGAAGCCTGGATGGTGACACACAGGTCTGGCTGCAGAGCCGCCCTTGGTCCCCAGGTTGGCCTCGGTCCCTCTGTGCAGCTTCACTGTTCCTCCCAGGCTGAGACTGCCAGGCTTTTGCCATGGTAGACAGCAGATGAAGGGCCACTGGCGTGGGTGGTAAGAGAATTTACCAACCCTCAGGAAATGCAAGAAAAGACAAGAGATTATTTATACCAGAATTCTCCATCAAGAGAAAATAGCAGGCAGATTCCAAAAGGGGAATTGCACAGGCAGGGGAAGGATTTATGTTACAACAGGTGGGAAGACGCTTGATGTGGCAAATGCAGGCACCTTAGAAATGAATTTTCAGGCCGTCTTGTTTTCTTAGAAACACCTGCAGCGTAACTAAAGTTGTACATCAAAGTTATAAACTGACTAAGTCATTTACTTTGGCCTCACAGAAATTTTCTTAGATTTAGGTAAGGATGTCTATGCTTTTGCTCTTGAAGAAGGAGAAGGGAGGAAGGAACATCTGCTTTGCTAGAAAAGGCAATGGCTCTTGCCTTCAGTCTTATCTCACTTTATTTTAGCCAACATTGGTACGGTGTTTTGTGACTACAGTCTGAGTTTTCACTCTTTAGCTACCACAGCTTTCTCTGAAGAAATGCAGTGCCCAGTTGAGGAGGGTCCAGGAGTTTCAGAAAGGGCTCTGTGGTGGCTTGGGTCTGTAGTGTCCCCCAAAAGCCTTATGGTCCTCATATTCCACGCTGGCTGGGAGGTAGGGCCTGGCTGGAGAGGGGCAGATGTTTAGGACTTGACCTGGAAGAGCATGTTGCTGGTCCCGCCTTTCCTTTCAGGCTCTTTCTTCCGCCATGCTATAAGAATCTCTGCCCCAGGAACTCCAGTTCCAGCTCTAGCTGCGGCCCTACCATGTAATTCCACCATTTTCCAGCTGCCCACCCATGAGTGGACTGTGAGCTTCTGAAACTGTAAACTACAATAAATCTTTCCTCCCTAAGTTGTGGATGTCGGGTATTGAGTCACAGTGACTGAAAAATAACTAAGATAGGCACCATCTCATTGAGGAGAGCCCTCTGGGTTGACCTTGACGATTGGCCAGGCTTGCCTGCTAGCTCCCACATGCACCTGCCAAAACCGACCCTACTAGTCAGTAGTTTCACCCTTGCCCACAGAGTCAGCTTTTAGCTCAAAGCAGCAGAAATAATTCTAGGAGGAAAGTTCAACAATGAAACCCTGTAACTCTTCAGAGGAATCAGGGAATAACTTCATTTATAAAATAAAACCAGAATATTACTAAAAAAAATTCAAGAAAGTTTTCTATATTTAAATGATTGGATTTTAAAAAAAAATATTGAGTGTTGTCTAACTATGTTGCCCAAGGTGGTCTCAAACTCCAGAGCTCAAGGGATCCTCCTGCCTTCTGAGTAGTGGCAACTTGTAAGTATACTTAGCTATATACATACATATATATATATATATATATATATATATATATATATATATATATATATATTTCAGCAGCATAACAAAACTAAGACCAGTTTGGGAAGACAGGCGAACCAGCACTCACCCCTCCAGGTCAGGTCCCAAGCATCCACCCCTTCCAGCTAGGCCCCTCCCCACATTACACAGTATCCATAAGTACATGCAGCTTTTGGGGGACACTCCAGATCCAAACCACAACACTGCACTTTGAAAACTGTGCCTGTGACACTGGCATTGAGAGTACCCATGAGCCTTCTTGGCATTCAAATAGTGTTTTGAGGACATGAGTCAAGAGATTAAGCAGGGTTTCCTTGGGGCTCAAATGATGTTAGTAACAAAAGCAAACATTTAGGATTAGTTGATCCCATAGTGACAGACAAATACCAGCTCCTGAGTTATGGGGGCTCACTCCTATGTAATTTGTAATAAATAGGGGTTTTGTCAGTTGTGATATGTGGGTTTTCCAAAGTGCAGGGATCCTTCACACCTGGGTCAGTTGCCCGCATCCTTCTCTCTGCCTGCCCCTTTCACAGAACACAGGCAAGAGCTAGCTTCTGAGCCAGATAGGCCAGAACCCAAGTCCCAGTCCTGTCCTTACAAGCCTCATGACTTGAAGCAAGCCATTGAAAGCCTTCAAGCTTTAGTTTCCTGTCTGTAAAATATAAGTGTAACAACATTCTCCTCTAGGCTTTGCTTTTGGTCAGGAAGGGGATGGAGATGGGAATGGAGCCCAAGGCCTTCACAGTGAGCTACATTTCCAGTTTATCTGGGGCTGGGATTACATGCCTGCACCACCAGGCCAAGCTTTTCTAGGCTTGTTAACATTGGCCAGCCCCTAACATTCGTTGGGCCTCAGGCAAGTGAAAAAGGAAGATCTGTCTGCAACCCATCAGTTTTTTTTTTTTTTTCTACCCTGGCTTGTTGTGCTTCATGTAGACGGCAAACTCACATATCCAATTCTATGAGGTCTGAGAGAACCCTCAGACTCTTAGCCTGTGGGGAGGATGCCTTGAGGCAGACCTATCACACATCTCTCATCCTTGAAGACAGTTGCCCTGAGTAATCTTGCAAGCCTTAGGGTACCCAGAATGATGGCATGGTTCACCCTTAGGAAGGACAGATGTGGGGAAGGAATCAGTCACAGACCCTGAAAGCGGGTTTTGGGATCCCAGGCAGTCAAAGCATTGTCTAAATGGCATGCTAGGATTTTGAGGGAGGGAAAGGATACAAATTCCAATTGTCCACATCCCTTGGACTCTCAGATTTTTAGCCTGTGGGGAGGATGACCTGCGACAGACCTTCTGAGAAGGTAGCCTAGAGCAGGAGCCCAGTTGTCTGGCTCTAAAGCAGTCCTGATTACGCAGGTTTCTGATGGTGAGATAATGTTTATAAGCTGCTGAGCACAGTAGCTGGTATATGTTCAGTGTTCAGCACAGAGTGAGTGATCAATAAACATTATGTATTGACATTGACATTACTAAAATGAGAATATGAAGATTGATTCTTCCTTTCAAAGATGTGGTAGGAGTAAATGAAATTGTCCAGGGCAGCTGCTTTAAAGATCTTTGAATGAGGTGACTTCCCTGTGGGTTCCTGCAGGAACAGTGGCCAACCTGACTGCCGGAGGCAGGAGGGACTGCTCTGTCCCCTAGAAGGTATACTTTAAGCTGGGCTGCAGCCCTGTTTATGGGGAACCTACCATGTGCCAGGATGACCTCCTACAGATTCTTCCTATTCATAACACTGTCTCAATTTTAAAGAGGGCTGGGGATGTAGCTCAGAGTGAGAATGCTGGGTGCAATCCCCAGCATGGGAGGAGGGAATAAACATGAGGGTAAATGACCTCACCTCAAGATCAAGCAGCAGGGAGGGGTGAGTGTCTGCCTCCAAAGATCACACCCTTTCCTTTGCACTGTGCTGGCTGCTCTGGGGGCTGGGCAGTGATGGAAAACCTGTCCATAGAGTCCCCAACTGATTTCTAAATAGGGATTATGACAGTTCACCATGCACAGTACATGTGTGTTAGGAAAGTGCTCAGGACTGGGAAGCGAGCAGTTAACCCTGCTGCTCCTTCTGTTGACTAAGCCCAACCCCACAGAACCCCTTGGAGCTGCCCTGGACTTTGGAGAAGGCTCTATTCTCACTCATTCCTGTACTTGGGAGTTGCTTAACAGAGGCTGGTGGAGAAGGAGGCATCGTGCAGGCCCTTGGTGGTATGAATGCGTGGCATCTCGGAGCTCTGCTGCAGAGGCAGCAATGTCTCGCTCCCAGTGCCAGTCTCCAGGGCTTTCTGCCTTCTCTTAGAAAGTCTGCAGGGGGTGTTGTTTATATACTACTACTACTAGCTTTTCTTTCCTGGTCCATGTCTGCCTGGTCTCCCAGTCCTGAAAGTCACATAACCATGATCAAGGTATTTTGGACCAATATTGGACTGACAGGAGAGCCAGGCTGAGATTGGTTACCCCCAAAGCAAACTCTGTACCCAAAATAGTTTCTTTAGGTGGAGATCCCAGGAAACCCTGGTAAGGGAACAAGGGAGTATGTAAAACAAGAAAGGAAAGAATGAAGAAAGCAACACATAGGGGTTGATGAGGTTACTGCCATGGTCTATTGGTGCACAGAAAATGGTGTACAACAAGTATCTGAGCTGTCCCACCCAAAGTGGGAAATGGTGTTTTTTTTTTTTTTCCACCAGTTCCTGTTTGTATTGGTCCAAGACTGCTTGCGAGGCATTGATTCCCCAGAGCCCCTGCTGACCTGTGCAGGAGTCCAGCTTGTTTATACAGCAGTTGGAAGCCTTCAGCAGAGCTGCAGCATCTTGCTGTGAGAAGCCATGTGCTGGAGGGTTACAGATGGGCGGCCACAGTGCCAGCCCTTCTGGATCTGGCTGTATTCGGGCAAAACAATGCTCTGAGCCACCAGCCAACCACAAGTGAAAACTTTATTGCTCCAAGCATTTCACATCAATGTCAACAGCACCACATTTGGGAAAATATATAAAAAGCACACTTTATTCTACAATCATTTCAATTGTTTGACTCATGCACTGTATAGACTCTTGCTAGGATTGCTCCCAGTGTGACGGATAGATCTCAGGGGCAGCAGCTGCACTTGTCAGAGCCCCCTTTGCAGATGCAGCCCCGGGCACACTTGGCACAACCAGGGGGGCAGCAGGGACAGCAGCCTGAAGGAGTTAGAGGATGGACAAGTCAGTTCTGGGTCAACACTTTTCTATCTTATCACTGCCCCTGCCACCACTTAGAAGAGTGTCTGCAAGAGGCTTCAATCTAAACTTGAGAAACCCTGGGATATTAGAGCTGGAAAGGATCTCAAGGGTCACATAGAGTACATGAGAGGCCCAGAGAGGGAGTGGCTTGCCAAGGTCATGGGCAGCAGCAGACAGGAGACTAGAACCCAGGCTCATGACTCCAGGATGGTGATTTATCCCCTTTGTCACCGGGCAGGACAGAGCATCCCCCCAAATCTCCTTCCTGCTCCAAACACTGCAGGTGCCCTCCCATCTGGGAGAGATGCAGACCGGGAGATGCAGGTAACTATCTAATGGAGTGGCACTTCAGATCCCTTTCCAATATGCGAAGGCACCCAGCACCTCCTCCATCATACCATGGCTGGATGAGAGGTCAGGGGCCACTGTAGTCCCTGGTCACCATACTCACTTTTGCGACATGTTTTACAGCTGCACGTTGTGCATTTGCAGTTGTCTCCACAGACACAGATCCCTCCTAGAAGAGGGGACAGAGCCACCGTGAGCACGAGGATGATTATGGAGTAGGACACAGGCCTGCTGCAGACTGGGAGAGTGGCAGGGTTCTGGGCTGTCCCTGGAGAATGACTGGACAAGAGGATTATGTGGCTGCAGAGCACTGTCCCAGTGCTGAGGACTGTCCAGGGGTTCCTGTCACAGGCCACAGCTGGGAACGGGGATGGTTGCACTTAGCTTTGCCTGCAGATTGTTAAAATGTGCACTCCTGGGCCCAATTATAGAGATAGTTCGATGCTTAAGTCTGGGTGGGAAAGTGAATCTGTAATTTATAAAAGCAATCCAGAGGGTTTGGTTATACAATCAGGCTTGAGAGCCCCAAGGCTTGGCCAGCTATGAGCAGCCCATACTTCTGCTGGGAACTTTCAAAGCCTTTTGTGCCCTCATCTTCATAAGGCAAGATGAAACTCTGATGAGGAGGAGAAAGGGCAAGGGACATAGGGACAAAGTAAACACTCATGCTGCTGCTTCTTGTTCTTGTTCTCCTTCTTCCTCCTCCTCCTCTTCCTCCTCCTCCTCCTCCTCCTCCTCCTCCTCTTCTTCTTCTTCTTCTTCTTCTTCTTCTTCTTCTTCTTCTTCTTCTTCTTCTTCTTCTTTTGACTTAACCCATTTTCAGTTTCAAAAATGCTGGAAGCTTCTGCTTTTTAGCAAGTTTTCAATAGAGGTATATATTCTTAAAGATGAGAGAGGCTTGTGAGACTTCTAAATAACATTCTTCAAGGTTGAAAAGGCCCAAGATGACTTCGAGCCCTGACATACCTCCTAGCTAACATACAGGGTTATTTTTTTTCCCCAACTAAAATGTTTTTGAGACAGTGTCTTGCTCTGTTAGTCCAGGCTGGCCTTGAGTAGCAGGTGTGCACCACCACACCTGGCTAACATGCAGTTTTAGAGACTCGGAGGTCCTCATTGGCTTCTAATGACTCAGCAAGTGCTTAATGATCTTGCGTTTTCATAGTAACCCTGGGATATAGGCAGTTGGGAACTAGTAACCTCAATTTACAGATAAGGAAACTGAGGCCCAGAAATGAAAAGTGTAAGTGAGTGAATGGCAGCAACAGACCCAAACCAAGTGGCAGGGTTCTGGACCAGTGCTCCTCCCCCTACCCTGGTGGCTGCTGTAGATGCTGCCATCAGTCATTTCCTGTGCTTGGAACATCAGTTCCAGCAAATCAGACTGGGAGCCCACCGAAAATGGGAGCTGCCCCAGTGGTCCCAGATCCAGGACAAATACCACCATTATGAGCTCCTAACTAGAGGACAGAGGACTTTTCGTCAGAGTTCTGTATGCCCACTTCTGTGGGATGTTGGTGCTAGGCCCCAGGACCCCAAGTGGGCCACCTAACTCACCAGACATGCAGGTGCATTCCCCAGGGTCCATGGTCCAGGTGTGTGAGCAGCTCCAGTGCTGTGCAGGCTGAGGAATGGAGGCTGAGTGAGCAGCAGCTGCAGGCTCCAGATTTATAGCCATGTAGGTGTGGACTGCAGCTCACTCCACCTCTCCCTGGGGCTAGACGCTCTGCACACGGAACCAACGCCTTGAGCTGAGGGTTGAGGGGAACAGGCAGAGTTGAGCAGAGGAGAAACAGAGCAGCATGTCATTTGGGTGGCTTCTCACAAAGGAATACAGGTAGCTGCACCCGTTCCACTGCCAAGGTGTCAAGGAGCCAGGCTCAGCTCAGATAGGCTGCTCCATGCATTCGGCTTCTGAGTCTGGTGTAGACTGTCACCTGCTCTTTCTGCCCCCCTCCCATCAGTGGGGCTGTTTCTGCTGTAGCTCCGAGCCTCAACCACAGTGTTCCCTAGTTGGCTACAAAAATTCTTACCTTGGGTAAGAAGGCAGAAAATCCTCTCTTTTTGGATCACACATGGATGTGATGCAAGTGAGAAGTAGAAGCAAGGGGGGCAGATTTAACCAGCCTCCAACGTCTATAACAATGCCATCCTTACTCACAGCAATCCTTCTGTTTCAGCCTCTCGGAGTGCTGGGATTACAGGCGTGTGCCACCATGCACGGCTTATGTGGTTCTAGGGAATCAAACTAGGTACTTAGTGCTTGACTTAGCACTTGCCTGCGTTTTAACCACTGAACCATTCCTCCAGCCCAACAATCCCATTCTTCAATAATGGTATTTGCTGTTCTTTAGTCTTATGCAAAATGCCCTGCCGATGATGTGCCTCCAAAGGTCCCACCAGCTGCCACTCTCACCCACCCCCACGCAGAAATTCTGGCCTAGCACCCAGAGTTCTTCCTCCAGGAAGCTGCCTCTGATCTCTCCCTCCCCGAGCTGCCTCTGCGTCCCCTCAGTGATGGGCCTGCACATTTATGGTGCTACTGACTCCTTTCCACGCTGAGTGATTATCTGAATGCAAGGTACGTGGGTGGCAGGCTCTGACCTTCCCCTGTCCGGGAGGGAGCTCTCATCTCAGGGGACAGATGAGTCTGTGAAGTATCTCTATCTTGCTCTATGGTTTACGCACAATAATCAGTGCAAGTTGAATGAATGAACCAGAGGAATAGACGACTGAAGATACGAGTGAGGGTGAATATGTAAGTCCAAAAAGGAGTCAGTAAGTGAATGAGCGAGAACAAGGAATAAACAAACATACCAATATGCGGCACGTGGCTACAAGGCCCTCTGCTGCAGAGTGTTGACACCAATCAGAACAGGTAAAAAATGAGGTGTGGCCCTAATCAGCAGAGCCAGTTCCTCTCAGTTCTCAGCTAATTCATCAGTTATCCATAGATCACCTGGGCCTCAGTCTGACCCACACAACCATGGAATTTTTTAATTTTAATTTTTTTTTTGTGGTACTGGTCATTGAACCCAGGGCCTTCATACTGAGCTACATCCTCAGTTCTCCTTTTTTTTTTTCATTTTGAAGCAGTTCTCACTAAGTTGCTAAGTTTCCCAGACTGCACGTAAGCTTACAATCTCCCTGCTTCAGTCTCCAAGAACAATGTGGCCACAGGAGAGTGCCATGGCACCTGGCTAGGACCAAGGATTCGAGCTGAGAATTTCTAATGAGAAAAGGATTCTGTGGCATAGTCATCAAAAGGGTGCTGCAGCAGGCACTGGGGAGTAAGAAGGAACAAAGCCGTCAGGATGCAGGTTGACCCCTGACCTGAAGGCATTCGCAGCTCGTTATTTACCTCGCAAGTGTCCCCAGCCTGAACCCTGACCTTACTGATGGCCTGTTGTCCTGTCACCTTTGGGGTGCTGATAACTATATGTTCAAGCTCCAACTTTCAGATGAACACACATTCCAACGGTCAGGATGGTGTCTAATACTGACACTCCATATGACCTTGGGCTCATTATTGTCTCATTACAATGATAAGAACATGTCTGCTGTGTCCCCAATTCCTAGACTTTCCTCCCCTTCCCATGAAAAGCTCCAACGACAGCAGGCACACTGAGTCTTCTCATCCCTAATTCAATGAAAACCAGACCCCAGACCTGCTCAGCTAGAAGGCCCCTTTAGAGTGTTTTCTCCATTCATTGGCCATTGATACAATATTCCTCCTGTTCCCTCCACTGTTTGGTTAATTGAACCAAACAATTAATTAATTTAACAGTACTAAATAGGAAAAGAACCTGCAAATTCAGCTTCGCAAGGGCTAAGTGTTATGCAGGGCTCTAGGGAGCCAAAGATGAATCAAAAACAAAACTGGGGCTGGAGGAACGGCACAGCAGGTAAACCACTTGCCTAGCAAGTGCAAGACCCTGGGTTTGGTTCCCCAGCACCACATAAACCTGGGCGTGGTGACGCATGCCTATAATGCCAGCACTCAGGAGGCTGAGGCAGGAGAATTGCCAAGTGCAAGGCTAGCCTGGGCTCCATAGTGAGTTCAGGATCAGCCTGGGCTACAGAGCAAGACCCTGTCTCAAAAAACAAACAAACAAATAAATACACAGACAAAAGTATCAGAAGTTCAGGAGCAAATTTCAGCCCCAAAATCCTTGAGTGGGTGTGGCTTCCAGAAGTCCAGAGGCTGGGTCACTAGATAGTGTGGGCCTTTCAATGGTAATGGAAATTAAAATTGAGGCAATGGGCTAGAGGAATAGCTCTGCAGCTAAAGCTCTTGCCTAGTAAGCTCAAGGCCCTGAGTTCAATTCCCCAGCTGGTAATGCTGCCATATGCTTGTAATCCAGCACTTGGAAGTTTGAGACAGGAAGACTGCCTTGTCTTCAAAGCCAGGCTGGGCTGTATAGTGAGTTCAGGACGACTAGCCTGAGCTATAGAGCAAGACCCTGTCTCTAAATAAATAAATAAATAAATACAAAAATAAAACTGAGACAACAACACAAACTTAATTGGAAAGAAAATATGGAAAAGATTTCAGCTTGAGGAGAAGAACTGAAGGGGCACAGCACTGCCCAAGACCGGACTGGCCTGCTAACAATGGGAAGAGGCCAGGCTTTATGGCTTGGTGGAGGGAGGCTAGGGTCTATTGAATATTATCTCAGCCTTGGTTTTGGAGCTTAGAGCATTTTTTTTTTTTTTTTTTGAGACAGGGTCTCATTCTGTGGTCCAGGCTGGTCCTGAACTCACTATGTAGCCCAGGCTGGCCTTGAACTCATGGCAATCTTCCTGCCTTAGCCTCCCAAGACCTGGAACTTACAGAAATTCTTATGGCTTGAGAGGCAATCTGGTTCCCATGAGGTGATTGCTCCTGCTTAGAGGGAGCAGAATCATTTTTGCAAAAGCTCTGCCAGAATCCAAGGTGACTGCAGGTTTAGGGTGATGATTCCAGGCTGCTAGACACTGTTACATGGAGCCCCGAGCAGCATGTTGTGCAGTCTAGTAGTTGGACATCCCTACCTTCATATCCCTGGTCTTGAAGGGAGATAGGATAGGTTAGGTAAATGGAAGGGTAAACTTTTTATATACTCCCTAAGTGATTAACTTGCCTACAAGCAGAGCTAAGAAAAGATCTGACCCAAAGGTTTTTTGTTTTGTTTTGTTTTTCTGAGACAGGATGTCACTATGTAGTCCAGGCTGGCCTTGAACTTTCTAGGTAGTAGGTAGCCTAGGTTGGGCTCAAACTTGTGATCCTCCCATTTCAACCTCCCAGCATGCTGGGATTATAGGCATGACCTGTCATTTCCAGCTAACTCAAAAGTTTTTTTTTTTTTTCCTTCTGTCCACTAACTCAGAGTTCTAAGGTAATAAAAAAGACAGATCCAAATGAAGGCCAAGAGGCTTAGGTTGTCCTGGTTTTGGTTATCCATTAGGCACCTGCAGGCCTAAGTGAAGAGTCACTGTCAATTTAATGAACGCAGCTTTGGAGGCTGGGACATAACTCAGCAGTTAAAGCACTTGCCCAGCAAGCACAAAGCCCTGGGTTGATTCCCCAGCACCACATAAACCAGGCGTGGTGGTGCACACCTATAATCCCAACATTCGGGGGCTGAGGTAGGAGGACTGCCACAAGTTGAAGCCAGCCTGGGCTAGGTAGTGAGTTCAGGGCCAGCCTGAACTACGGAGTAAAACCCTGTAAAACAAAACAAAACAAAACAAAACAAACAAACAAAAACCAGTGTAAACAGCTTTAAGTCCCTGACTGCCTCAGAAGAAAACACATATCATACCTTTAATGAGTAAAAAGTTAAAGGCCCAGGAATTTTAAGTTTTACCTTCTCATTGAGTTTATTCTTGGAGATGCTATGGTGAATATATCCTGCCCTTAATTATATATCTGGCTTTTGTGGTTGATGAGATTGCCCAGAAGAATAGGGGATAGGGAAGCATACACACCATACTTTGAATGGGTAATAGGTCTTAATTAAGGCTCAGGAAGGTGCCTGCCCTTTGCCCTCCATGGAGGTCTCTGTCAATATTAGCAGGACCTGGCTGCCAGTGAGCCCAGAGAGCAGAAGGATTCTTCTCCACCCTGCCTAAGTTGTCTCTCTTTCCGCCTCACTGTCTGTGCCAGCAATGACTTCCTTCTTAAAGATTGATAGAGTGATATCACTTAAAGCTCCAGTTGGATAAGATCGACATCCAATCTCCTCATATTTTAATATTTCTTAATTTTTAGGCTGTCTGGATTAAACTGACATGTATAGCAATAGCTGGGCTATTCTAGGACCCGGCTGGTCCAGTTCTTTCTCACAGTTCTTCCCCCAGCCTGGAAAGGAGCATCCACAGGCCCATGCCACTATTTCGGCCATTTATCTGGCTCTCAAGTCTTGATCTCTGATGGCAACAGGACATCAAGAACACACACACTACCCGATGACATGCCAAGGTTGGCAGGAACACCTTAAACCCACGCTAAGAAAATAAATATTACTTTGGAGAAGTGATATTTTAGCTCTCTTGGGAGATTTCAGAATCCTTTGAAATTCTGATGAAAACTCTGGACACATTTTTCAGGGGAAAAAGCACAAACACACATTTTCCTCACATGTTCAAGGGTTTTGTGACCCTCGTGGGCGAACCCAAGGGCTCTAGAGTTAACACCTGTGCAAAGAAGCAATGCTGCCTGGAGCAACCCTTCTACCTTCCTGCTCCCTCATCTCTACCCCCAACCCCTACTCTGGTGGTGGAGGATGAAACACTGAGCTATACTCCATTCCTTTATGTGTTTAGTTTAATTTGAGACAGGGTCTCATTAAGTAGCTAAATTTCCCACTCTCGACTGGACATTGCAATCTTCCAGCCTCAGGTCTCCCAGGAGTGCTAGGATTATAGGCCGGTGTCATCATGTCAGCTAGCACAACTCTTCTTTTGTCACTGGGAAATTGTAACTCCTCTGCTCCAAGAGTCCTAAATACATCTTTCCTCAGGTGTGCCTGACCTCTACGTCATGCGTAGGTACATCCAAGTGCTGTCATCTGAACAGCGAAATGAGCTGTCCTGAAGGAGCATCTCCTACCTCACCTCTTTCACACTAGGCAGCAGGAGTTTATCTCTCCCCTTCTCACAAAAGTAAAAGCTAAACAAGTGCTGCTCTGTGCCCAGCTGTTTCTACCACAAAGAAATTTCTTGGTCCAGTGGCTAGGAAGGAGTTTTCACCATCCTATGATGGTAGAGAAAGATCCAGCACCCTGATACTGCACGCCAGCTCCTTTTCTGTTCCTGGGGTCTTGCCTTACCCTACGCAGAACCTTCCAGATGTCCTTTATCCTAGCAGCAGGCTGGAGCCATCAGTTTTATATTTATTTATTTATTTATTAGACAGGATCTCTCTCTGTATCCCAGGCTGGTCCTGAACTCACTATGGAGCCCAGGCTGGCCTTGGACTCATGGCAATCCTCCTGCCTCAGCCTCCTATGTGCTGGGATTATAAGTGTGCACCACCACACCTGGCTTATGGGGTGCTGGGGAATTGAACTCTTGGGTACTTAGCACTTGACTTAGCACTTCCTAGGCAAGTGTTTCAACCGCTGAGCCATTCCTCCAGCCCCATCGGTTTATTTTGCTGGCATACAAATCAGCTTCTCCAGACCACAAGCTTCTCAGGGACAATGGCTATGGCTTCTTAATCTCTGCTTCCCTGGGGGCCGGACAGAGTGCTGTTGCATAGCAGGTGCCCCACAAATATTCATGGTGATGATTACATGGTTCAATTAACACATATCATCCCGACAGTCTTTTCTGGCTCTTGTCAAAGAGATTTAGAGGAGTTTGCTGCAACTCAAGAACAGACAAGAGGGCTGGAGGAATGGCTCAGAGGTGAAAGTGCTTGCCTAGCAAGTGCCAAGACAAGTGCCAAGTACCCGATTCGATTCGCCAGCACCACATAAGCTGGGCGTGGTGGCACACACTTGTAATCCCAGCACTCGGGAGGCTGAAGCAGGAGGATTGCCACAAGTCCAAGGCCAGCCTGTGCTCCATAGTAGTTCAGAACCAGCCTGCGCTGCAGAGCAAGACCGTGACTCGAAGAAGAAGAAGAAGAAGAAGAAGAAGAAGAAAAAGAAAAAGAAGAATCTGATATAATATTATAATCATCTAACATTATAACTATTTTTTCAAAGTATAGAGTAATTGGTCTTTATTTAGAAACAAAGGATAGAGGGGTAAAAGCTCCTATTATCTGGGAGGGTGTCCTGAGTATTAATATTAGTATTAGTAATGATATCACTCATGCCTAATGCAACTTGGAAGCTTGAGTCAGCCTCCTACATACTTGGCTCATATAACCCCAGTAGGTCCTGGGACACTGAGTAGGATGTGTTCGTCAGCAATAAATAATCCTGGGTTTCAATTTCTAGAATCTTTTAAGCTCAACCTAACTCCTTTTGAGTCCCAAGACCTGGAGGCTGTGGGATGCTATCCTTTCTAAGTTATGAAACTCTAGTTTACATTTATTTGTGATACCAGAAGATGGGATCTTTTGACTCAGAGATGATAGAAATAAGACTAGGCCAAATGTTACAAGCACATACACTCCTGCATAGGCAGAGCTAGGTGTGGAAGGAACAGGGCTTCATCCTGATGGGGGCACTGGATGAAGGCAACAAGCCGAATGGCCCAGAGAGTGACCAAACTGCCATTCATGGAACAAAGACAGCAGCAAGTGGTTACTGATTGCAGATACAGGCTAAATTCCAGGAGTGTCTACCCACCAGGGCCACAGTTTTTAAAGATGTTCCTTCTTATGATGGACTTGGGCCCTGGCTGGTCAGTTGACCCATCTTTGGTCCACTGAGTTTTCCTGTATCTGGTGCCACCATCTTGTGCAAAGCATCCTGTCTTGTACTTGGTGAAGAATTGCCAAGTTACTCTTGCAGTCTGTATCATCATAACTGTACTGGCCTTATGTTAGGGACCAAGGACTTTCAGTCCTTGAGAAAGCACATGGTGAGGTAGGAGAACTACATACCTGCTCCAGTAGGAAACAGGCCAAGCTAATCCTATATCAAAGTCTGGACAAAACATTTCTTAAGTGATTAACATGACTGTGAGCAGAGTTGCGTAAACTCTGACTCAAGGGTTAAGATGGCAAAGGTATAGACAAAATGTGAAGACAGCGATGCCAAAGCTTTCTCCCACTTTAGTCACCCACCAGACACCTGCAGGCCCAAGGGAAGAGTTGGTGTTCTCAGCAAAAGTGGCCTTCAGGTCCCTGGGAAGTGACCCAGGCAACTGTTATCATAACCCACGCACCTGGGATGCTACCTAGAAAAGCCGGTGGAAAGCTAATCTTGTGTGTGACCTCCAAAATTAGCGGTTTTAAGTTGACTAAGAGCAAGTGAAGCCAGTGGGCTTATGAAGATTTTTTTTTCTTTTTGATTTAAAGAAAATTCTCATTTTATGCAAACATTCTGCTTTCCTGATTTTATCAGCGTCTTGTGAAAGGTATGTTGAAACATGCCATGTTTTGAAAGGTAACAGTTTCTGCACGCAGGGGCCTATTTTATGGTCTCAACTCTCTCTCTCTCTCTCTCTCTCTCTCTCTCTCTCTCTCTCTCTCTCTCTCTCTCTCTCCCATAAATATCATCATTCCATCAGAGTGGCTTTTGTGTGGGGAGAAAATTGAATTTCTCTCTGCAGAATCTTCTCATGGTGTATTCCTGGCCTTACCTGTAGGAGTAGGCACAAAATGCAGGGGTGAAATTCGAGTAGGCAGGGGCCCTAGGCTTGTCACCAGAATCTTGCATGGTCAGCACTAGAGAAACACTGAGAGGTCAGAGACTAGCGACTTGTTTTCCAGATGGGGACACAGGAGCCTAGGGAGATATGGTCAGTTCCCTATTCACTGAGCTTAGGCAGGTGGGGGGAGGAGGAATTTGAACTTGGCTTCTCACTTGTGGCCAGAACCCACTCTTTAGATCTGAAGTACTTGTAGCCAAATTGTTCAGCAGTTTGAAGCCTGTGTGGCTTTATAAATTATTTATTATTTAATTTTTTATTATTAAAAAAAGTTCAGACAGACTGAGAAGTACAAAGACTACCGTATCTATCACCCAGAATTAATAGAGGTCAACATTGCCATCTTTGCTCATGGCCTTAAGCATCGGCTGTGTGCTGGTGGCTCCCAACTTGCAGTCCCAGCCTGGGCCTCTTTTCTGATCTCATATTTTGGCTGCTACTCATCAGCCACACATGGATGTCACACAACATCTGAAACCTGGGATACACTCGCCTCGCTGTGGCTCCGGCCTCCCCTGCCAGATCTTCCTGTGGGCCCATCCGACCCTGCTGGCGCCACCTGGTTGGAACCTCTTTCACCTTCTGCCAAGATTCAGCCCTTATTTTCTCACTGGTTTCCCTCTGCATCTCCCTACTGCTGTCCTCTTGACCAGCCCTCGATGTCTGCCAAGCAGCACTCAGTGATCTTACTAAAGCAAAAGGTTTTACTATGTCACTTTCTGCTCTGAATTCTTTAGAGGACTTCCACCTCCCTAAGCAGCAAAGCTCTTAGTTACTAATGGTTAGCCCTGATATCTCCCAGCTTTTATCTTACAATTCTTTAAGACTCTCTACTATTTGAGCTCCCAGGCATGCTTCAGCCCTCAGGACCTTTGCACATCTCCAAAAGATCTTCCCCTGGGTGCCCACTCAGCTTATTTCTCATTTATTTATTTATTTTTGTTTTTTGAGACAGGGTCTCGCTCTGTAGCCCAGGCTGGTCCTGAACTCACTATGGAGCCCCGGCTGGACTTGGACTCAAGGCAATCCTCCTCCCTCAGCCTTCCGATTGCTGGGATTACAGCTGTGCACCCCCACCCCCAGCTTATGTGGTGCTGGGGAATTGAACCTAGGGCCTCACACTTGCAAGGCAAGTGCTTTAACTGCTGTGCCATTCCTCCAGCCCTCACTCCTCATGTAGAGGTCTTCTCTGACCACCTTATCTCAAGTATCTGTCTCCTCCATTAACATCTCTTGTGTGTGCACATATTTTCTTTTTATTCCTATTTATCGCCGGGATAAACAGGAATGTGTATTTTTGCTTGTTTATCTTATCATCTGACTCCTTTTCCCAAAGTATGAGCTCCATATGTGGGTATGGATCTTGATACATTTTTTTCCCCTGATGTATACTGTGTCTAAAAGTATCCGAGTGTGGTGGTGCCTATTGTAATCCAAACTACCTGGGAGGCTGAGGCAGCAGGATCACAAAGTTGAGGCCATCCTGGGCAACACAGTAAGACTGTCTCAAAACAAACAAAAAACCAGCCAAGCCCAGTGATACAATCCTGTAATCCCAGGACTCTGGAAGAGGAGGCAAGAGAGTCGCATGTTGGAGCCCACCCTGAGCAACTCAGCAACTTAGGGAGGACCTCTTCTAAAACAGAACTCGGAAATAGGGGTGTGGCTCAGTGCAAAGGCCTCAGAAGCACACCCACCCACCTGCCACCCATCCCCACACAGCAGATGCTAAATATCTGCAGAATTAACCTACCAAAGTAGTCACATCTCCTCCCCTACCCACCTCCTCATCCTCAAGGAAGTCAATTACAAAGTGTGTGGGTACTCTCCTCATTCTTATTTTTATACTTTTTCATACATGTGAGCAGGCATAATCTGTATAGGGCATGGCTTTGTGTTTTTAGAAGTGCACAAGTGGTGGCATAATGTAAGCACGGTCCTACCCATCAGGGAGCACTGCCATGTTTTTGAGATCCAACCATACTGAAGCATGACTCACCTATAACGTCATATCACATAACGATGCCGCATTTTACCTGTCTAGTCCCCTAGTGACAGACTCCAGTTGTCTCGACGTGTTCTGTCATAGACATGCTGCATGGAGCCCTCCCTCCAGGTCACGTTGATGAGTGCGTAAAGTTATCTCTGCTCTCCACAGACCTTTAAGGATTTACTCTCCTGTCGGTGATTTCTGAGAGTTCCCATGTCCCCACCGCCTTTGCCAACATTTCCTATGTATTCAGATTTAGAAACATGTGCCCACCTGCGAAGCGTGGCGAGGCATAGTGGCATCTCACTGAAGTGTAGTTCTAAGTAACTGCCTACTAACTTTCTCAACCATTGACACCAGGGTGCCAGGGTCCCGTCTTCTTCACGCTGCGCATGTCTCCTTAGCCTCCCACATCTGAGCAACAGAGACAACAGTGACAGTCACAGCTGCAGTCCTTTGGGGTTGGTGCCAATCCTGGATCTGGTATCTGGCTTCTGGCACACCCTCACACAAGCAGCCTGATCTCTACCGTAAAATGGGTCTACACGTGCGGAAAACGAGGGTAGGGTATTCAATATGCCAAGTTCAAAGCTGGGTGTGGTGGTGCATGCCTGTAATCCCAGCACTTGCGAGGCTGAGGCAGGAGGATTGCCATGAATCCAAGGCCAGCCTGGGCTACACCAGTGAGTTCAGGACCAGCCTGGGCTACAGAGAGAGACCCTGTTCTCAAATAAATAAATAAATAAATAAATAAAATAATAATATGCCAAGTTCAAAGGATGGTAGGTATTACTAAGGTTTTATGTGACTAGTCGAAGCCTAAGGCGACTTGGTGTGCCTGGAGTTCAGTCCCAGGGAACTGACAAATCACGTTCCTTCTCCAGATGTCAGCGTGGTCATGTTTAAAAGGGAGATGGGAATGAGTGGAAAGAGCAGCCCAGGAGATACGTGGGCAGAGAGGTCAGGGAAGAGGCAGGACATCACAAGGGACACACAGGGCTAGGCCCCTCCTCTGTCGTAAACCCGCTCGTGGCCAAGTCTGCAGCAGGATCCAGAGAACCTCCAACCTGAGGGTCAGAGGTAGGCACAGTGGCTCTTTCTGTAATCCCCGTGCTGAGGGACGCTGAGGCAGGAGGGCCACTAATTTGAGTCTGACCTGGGCAGCTCAGATGGTCTCGGTCTCCGAATAAAAAAGGTCCAGGCTATAGCTCAGTGATTGGGTATACGTGGCTTTGAACCCCAGTGCCACAAAAATCAAAACCAAAACCAAAACCAAAAGATGCACTGGCGCTGGATTTTAGGGAGGTGAGACTAGTTGAAAGGAGGCTGTCCCCCACTCACCAGCCACTGTCCTTTCGTCTCTCCACTGTTGGGCCACAAAGATGCTTCCCTATCTGGGATCCAATTTCTGTCGACTGGGCTGAAGGGATTTGAAAGAATTTCTCATTGGGAACACACTCTGTAGATTTTAATAAACTGTAGGGTTTGGGACTGGATGAATAGCACAATGGACAGTGTGCCTGTCTAACAAATGCAAGACCCTGAGTTCAATTCCCCAGAAGCACATAAGCTGGATGTGGTGGTGCATGCCTGTAATCCCAGCACCTGGGAGGCTGAGGCAGGAGGATTGCTGAGTTCTAGGACAGCCTGGGCTACATAGTAAGATCAGGACCAACCTGTAGGGTTTTTCACATTTCCCTTGAACATATTTCCTTTTCTAGAGATTTGTTTCACCAGCTAAGGTAAACTTCTCTCTCTCTCTCTCTCTCTCTCTCTCTCTCTCTCTCTCTCTCTCTCTCTCTCT